>JANHGB010041700.1:7681-94374 GCA_026283785.1 Coracopsis vasa
GGTTTTTTCTCTTATGTTATGGTTTGCTAAAGCTGCAAGCCCAGGCACATGGGACAGGTTTATTCGCTGTCATATGGGAATAAACAAGGCAAGTCCAGATGTGAGTTGGGCTGAATGACATTAATATAACTAAAAAAGAGTTAAGTAAAGATTTCTTTTAATAGCAACTATCAAAGTAATAACTGAAACTACCTGTAAGCAAAGCGTTTTGCACTCCAGGATTTCTCATCTCAGCCTCCCTCTACCCCGACCCACACTTGTGTGCCTAGTGCTCCCCCGATCCTGCCTCAGAATGCAGAGACCCAGATGCTGATGCTGCAGCAGAGCCCTCTCAGACAAAGCATGGTCACTAGAACTCCTAGCAGCAGACCTGGTTGCAGCTCTAGTTTCTATGTTGTTCGTTACCATAAGGCATGTTATGCACACCTAGGTGCCCTAGAAATAACAAACATTAGCTATAAACTAGAGTTGAGATGGAAACCACCTTGGATAATCATGTGGTTGTCATAGATACTCTATAACCCAGGTCAACTTCTAGAGCTAGAGGCACTGTCTACAGGGTGAGTGAAGTTTCCCAGAACGTGTGAAATGCTGACATAAATCCCCAAATGGACTGAACTGAGCCTTCACAGCCTAGCCAAAGCCCTACAGCCAGATTTCAATAGTATAAACAAGACTAGGTCACCTCCCCTTTCATTGAATTAGAGATGGTAATAGTCCTGGCAGCAGCTGATTGCATGCTATCAATCATTCAGGATGCTAATTTTTCTGAGTTGGCACTAGAAGGAAAGCAACCAAGGCTGAGAAGGAGTCTAAGCTGCTGTTCTGCCTGTGTCATACTGCTTGTGAACAATTCAGCAACAGCTTCATGCCTCAATCAATGCAGCTGTTAAGCTGAGGAAAAGCAGGACTTTACCGAAAAACAGATGTTTTGCACATGAGCTGACTTACTTCAGTTAATGACCCAGATAGAAAAGAAAACAAAGCCCACATATATGCACACACAAACAGGCATAGTCAGTGCTTGAAACAGTAATTAAGAAGTGCAGATATGGATATTGAGATATGTTGAGAAAGAAAAATTCTCCTATTTCAAAGTTACTCCATATACCTCTTAGACTTTTTGCAATGCCAAATGGCCTTTTGGCATATTTTGGCTCTTCAAAGCACCAGGTACACATATGCTTTGAAGCACCATGTACACACACACTTACATGTATGATACAGGACAACAATGACAGCATTGAGGCCGATTTGCATGAAGTAGTGTTGAAAGTTCCCAGAGTGACTGAGGCACATGCTTGCAGAGTCGTTTTTATCAGTGTTTTAGATGATTCACTAAGAGGGATGTGATTTCCCAGTATCTGGTTAAGAGATTAACTGTGTTAGTACTGAGAAAATGGTTTCTAAAAATAGCAAAATTGACCACATTTTTATTCATCAACTTAATTAGAGTTTGAGCTTTCAGAATTACAAAGAGCCCATGTGGCGGTGATTTTGAATGCCTTGGTGTTTGAATTTCTGAATGGGGATACTGCAATGAAGCTGATTTCCAGGGCATGACTTCTCAGACCTTTCTGAAAGCTGGTACCTGGGATATACTTTAAATTGCATGCTCCTCTAAATTCCGTCACTGTTAGGAAAAAGTGGCTACAGCTTCTTTGGGATCTTTTGTGTCTTTGGGATCACTGACCGCTTTTTTAGAGGTCAAAAATAAGAAAAATGAATAAACAAAGGGCTTCCAGCTATTTCCGTTTAATACACCAGAGTCTGTCTTGGTTCTGCACAGTTATGCTGAAGAGGTGAGAATTAGAAACTACTTGGGAAATTGTTTATTCCTCCTCCCTCCCTCCAGTTACTTTTTTTCACATTTCTGGCAGAAATTACAATACTTTATTATTACAATTGGTCTCTGTTTAGTAATATCTGATCTCACCTTTCTAAGGCATGAAGAACAATGGATGAGAATGCCTGAAATCGCAACAGAAGATGTGGTCATTAAGTGTGACCAAAATCAGCATTTTTTGTCTCTTAGGAAAGTTCCTGGGATGCAATTATTTTCAGTTTCCAATTTGTTCTTTATTGTTGTGCATTGGAAAATCAGAAAACAAGCCTGAGAAATTAAATTCATCTGGAGATGCTTAGCAGTATAGAACTATTTAATTGTCAATCTCTTAAAACTTAGCTTTGTCTCAACTTCAGCAAAACTTGATCAAACATGAGATGCTTCAGATGAAACGTTCAAGGAAGCAGTGTTTACTTATGAAACTTTGTTTAGTTGGAAATTTGCAAGCCAGCTTTAGTTATAGTCTTATATCTCTCACACACAGATTTTTTCTTCCTTATACATGTATTCACATAGAGCTTGTGTTAAATAGATGTTATCAAGTATTTACTTAAAAAAACCAATAAGTTTTAAACTGTTTGACCAAAGAGCCTTTTCCTCTCTTCTGATGCTGCCAAAAGAATTTATATAGGAGCTAAAATACATGTGGAAAGGGTCATGCCTGGAATTTTGCTGTAATTGATATATTTTGATGCTGCAAAAAGCTGCCCATCAGTTTAAAGGGGTCACTTGAGAGTCATTCCATGCTTTCCAGTAACATGGCTGAACCACTGAAACAGTAACTCACTGGAAAATTACTTCATATAGCTCTTCCTCCCTATCTTTGGCACAGGCCAATCCTGTAATTTTGAGAACAGCAAATTCATCTCAGAACCTGATGGACTAAGCTAAAGCAGATCACAACAACTCTACCTCCAGCTCTGCAAAGCCCTGGTTCTTCAGCTCTGTCTGCACCACCAAGATGCTCACCTCCAAAGCAGAATTTCACACTCTTTTTGACATCTCTGCTTCAGCTCCCAATGCAAAGACAGAAGTGAACATTAGGACAAAAGAAATAATAGAAAAAAATACTATTACTTTTCACTGTCCAGCCCTACAAGCTCCATATAAAGTGTTGATAAAGCTTCTGGGATTGTTGTGCATATGCAAGTGTCTAATTTCTTCTAATGTTTAACTTACTGTATTTTTTACAACATTTCTAAGTTATCATTATTTATCAGTTCATCACGTGGAAGCTAAGATCTCCATGTAATCCCCTAGATCAGCAGGATCTGAAGCCACTGTTTCACTGATGATCACTAAAGCAATGCTCACGAAGAGAACCTTGCTGTGCTTACACTGGGCAGGGGTTCAAGTACGGCTGAGTTGACTGGTAGTGAAAGAAAGCATGGATCAGTATTAAAAATGAGATCTGCAAGCCCAGAACTTTAATCAGATAATTAATTAGCAATAGACTCTTTTTTATTATGTGCCTAAAAAAGTACTAAGTGTTGGCTGGGCAATGTTAAAGTCTGCAGTTTTATATGTTCCTGGTGGTCACTTCTATGAGCTCCCAGTTAAAACCCCCATGATAGCTAGTGAGAAAACTGCATTCATCAAGTAAAGTGATTGGTATTGAAAAACAATTAGGACTTAACTTCCAAGTGAGCTGTTGGCTCTCAGGCAGAAAACTGTGGGAAGATAAACGATAAATGACCAAGAACTGTATCTCCATAGGAAGATAAGCCAGGCATTTCTGAGAACAAGCCTTCCAAAGAGCTAAACCCTGATACAACTTAGCAGTTTAAACTGTAAGGACAGCCCAGAAAACCAGAGTGGGACAGTTTCCTGAGTGATGGGTTTCTTGGGGGTCTCTTTGAGGTTTTGGCCTGTGGTATTTGCGGCAGGGGAGGGCTCACCAGGTCAATTGTGTTGGCAGTGTACTAAAAAAATGATCAGACAATTTAATGGTTGATAATAGCATGGTAGTTAATGTCGCTGAGATAAAGAGTAACCAGATACCTGGGTCTGAGGCTCGAACAGAGAGTCTCGCTTGAAAGATCGAGTGATCTTTAAAGTATTACAACAAGTTGTGGATGCTGAATGTTTCCATTTGTGACACCGCTGCTGATGCCCATGGGGCTATGCAGGGCAGCAGGGATGCAGAGCAGCTGATAGTCCAGCACTGCCTCAGTAGCGTGGTGTCTCTGGGCCTCACAGCGAAGCCTGGCACAGTGATCTTGGCTGCCTGCCCCTGCCTTGTGCAGCAGCACAATGTTGGCTCTGGCCGCAGGAGCTCTGTGAGCTCAGTGAGGCTGTGACAGGATTTGCCCCTGCAGATAAACACTCTGCTATTGTGAGCGGTGCGCCTCTGTGGTACACAGCAGTGCGAGCTCCTGAAATGAGGAGGGCATGGGGAAAGGGTGGCTGATGTATCAGGAGATCTCGGGGTCTGACAGTGTGAGATTGCAGGTGCCCTGAATTCATGTCACAGGGTCCCTATTAGCAGGTGAGCCTACTAGAGGAAGCCATGGGTTTGCCAGCATTGAGGACTAAAAGGATGCAGAATAGCCAAAATTAGCTGATTCTGGTATTTTAGCTTCTAACTTTAGAGTTATTCACCACTAGCCAGCATTATGAGATTCCACTAAAACTCTCTCTCATTTGGCTTCAGGGAGTCCATGGGAGAAAAGTCTTCTCTATGTCTCGATTAACCCAAAGGCCAATTTCTTTCATGACTATTCTTGGTCACAGCCTTGTCCATGTAGCTCTCAAATATCTGTCTGTGTTTCTGTGCTGTCTAACACCTCCCTTATGCAGCAATCAAATTGCTAGCAAACTGTGTTCATGCACTTCACTCGGCATAAAATGAGATAACACGCACATTTCAGAAACCATGCTTGCCAGAGATGTACTTATGGTCCTAAAATGCAACAATCCCCTATGTACCCATCATCTCCCCCACAGACACGTCATGCTAACTTACGACATCCTCTTCACATGCTTCCCTTCCTGTATTGTTATACAGACTAAATTTGCTTAGCACAACACAACAGTCTCTCTCTTGCAAGCCTACACGTTCTTAGCTCATGAGTTTTACGGTAAGTCCCATGAACATTCTGTGAACCTCCAGCTCCTGGATTCATGGGAGCAATAAAAATCTCAACATGTTTTCTAGTTTTTATGGTTGCAGAAAAAAACCACACATAAATATGATCTAAAAAGACCCAAACCAGAAGGCAAATAAAAATAATCTCAGAAACATTACTATTATGCTGATAAATCCAGTGATTTTTAAGCTGCCTTCTTCAGGGTGTCTTATATATGGTTTTGGAATGGTAGGGTTGGCCGCACGAGAAACACATACTTCTCCACATCCAGGTCTCACAGAACTTTTTCCTTCTAAACCTCACACAGGCTTTTCATAGCACGGTAATTCACTGCCTTGAGATCTTCTGTGGTATTAAAATGTCTTGGGTGAAAGTCTGTGTGTTTAGATTCAGCCTGCCTAAGACAGCTCCAGTCATTACAAAGATCAGGGTGAGAAGTGGAGGCACTAGGGAGCTGCAAAGGTCACATCCAGTGTCTGCTGTTTCTTTGGCTTAATGAGGTGCAGGAGATGCCAGAACAAACAGCCTGTTCCTCCCTCATGCTTAACTGCTGAAACAGTGTGTCCTGCCTTGGAGGAACTGCTCACAAGAGGTAGTTCCCAGAACTCACGCTGGCAGCTTTGCACCCATTGCACATGGAGCATTCAGCTCTGGGCTTGTATGTGAAAGTCATGCTTAGTGAGGAGGTGTGCAGGTCTTTGCGACAGCTCAGAGATCATAAAATAGAATCATAGAAGAGTTAGGGTTGCAAAGGACCTTAGGTACATCTAGTCTGATGAGCAATCTGGTCTGCTGACAGCGGTCCCAACCATGGTGGCCCCACTCCACGCTGGGCTGTGCAGCTTGCATTATGTGCATGTGCATTATGTACCTTCAGGAAGCACCCCTGCCTCTTCATCTGACTTGTTTTGTGCCAAGTGGTCCCCTTGGCTTGGAGTTGGCTTTGTTTCCCCTGCTGGGCTGTTTTATCTTGACATGCCTAGGGGCAAGCAGTGGACCCAAGGAGGTCTGGACCAATGCACTAAAGGCAACTTCGGCATCACCTCTCTACTGACTAGACTGAGATGTCAGGGTGTTGCCTAAAGTCTTGGCTTCATTGGACATGACTAGATATAGACAAGGTGATGATGGTTTTGAGATGAAGTCCCTGCTCTTGTTTGCTGAGGGAGAAAACACAGCCGATGTTATATGCTTTATTCTAAATTGCTATAGCCAGTTCAGATGAATTCCCACCTCTGCTGCCTTTATCTATGACTGATTTCAGGGGCAGTAGTCTTCTGAGCAGAGATATGTGCATGTAGACAACAACCTCTGCGTTATTTGCTTGCTTTTCATGTCCCTAGCTGGAAGATTGCTCTCCAGTCTGTTATACTGGCCAGTGCAGCAAAATGAGAGGGGAGCAGAGACAGTACTAATCTAATCTGAGAAGCACTCCAAATTTTTGTGGCTGTGTGATCCTCTTCTGCTCCCCCTCAGGCCTATGACAGCTGGAGAGGCTGGCTGTGGTGTTCTACTGCAGCTGGAGGGGCAAGGGTGATCTGAATGAAAACTCTCTTCTGAAGAAAAATTTCTCTAAATCCAAAAGGGCATCCAGTATTTTTTAAGGTCATGGATGTTTTGCAAGAGTTATGAGTGATGGCAGAGACATATTTTGCAGTCAGGTCTTCTGGGAGTCAGTTGGGAGTTTGGCTGAGAAAGAGTTGGCACTGAAGTGATGGATTTGACCCAGAGCAAGTATTGAGTCTGTGGGTGAGGCTGACCCTACCTGAGATCTGAACTTCATGGCTGGTCCACATCGGATCAAGTCCAGAAGACAAAGGGAACTGCCACTAGGACCTCATGTGGGCTGGAGCAATGGTGCCCGGGGAGATTTCTCATATCAGGTTCAATCAGGGCTTACTGAAGTTGGAGAGAAAACTGAAACAGGCAGGAATGAGGCTCACAGGAGATGCAAACTGTCTGACACCATCTCCTTTCTTGTTCCCTCTCTTTTATACCACAGCTGCAGTTTTTGTATGCTCTTGAATGCCAAAACTTCTTTTTTAACATCCTTGACACTAGAGCAGAACTGAGAATTATACAGGGAGCAGGGCAAGGAACTGGCACTGAATTCAGGCTGGAAATCATTTTCTCAGTTTTTGAGAATTTCCAAAGCAAAAAAAAAATCTTTTTTGTCCTGATGGAGGCCGGAAAGTCAGAATCTGAAACGTATTGGTGAACTGAAAATCTGGAAAAGAGCAGTGAGGTTGGGGTCAAGTGCAGCACTTTGTTTAGATAATTTTCAAATGTTTTGCTTTAGATCTGGATATTTATAAAGGGATTCAAGCCACTGCAATTAGCTTAAATTTGGAAATTAAAAGCTACTTTGAAAAGTAGAAGTTTGAGCAATTTGGAGGAGAAAGAAAATTCAAGCTGGAAACTTTACAAGAAAAAACTCCTTCCTAGGGAGAAAAATGGTTATAATGAAATGACATTGCATTATGAAACCCTGAAAAAAAACTGATCCTCCCTGCCCAATAGCTGTCTCAGGAAAGGGACGGTGTTCAGCCTCTACTTCCAAGAGTTCATCTTGAGGCAATGCAGCTTGTCACGCATCTCCCACTTACTTCCCCAGTCTGTCCCTATGACTTTCTTTCCCGCTCGTGGAAGGGTCTGTGTTGTCTGATAAACACTGAGCAGAACCATATGTGAGCTGGGCTGCATTATGCAATAAGGGAGGATAGGTTAGTATCTGCTCTTCAACTTGTGAAAGTTTTCGTTTTTGGCCAGATCTCAAGAGGTAGGATTGAATTGCGTTGCATTTAATTTCTGATTGACATTAGATGCTTAAAATTTACTGCATATGCAGACATGGATTTTTTTTGTGCTGAAGGAATTCTTATATTCCCTGAAATTTCTTGATCAACATGAGCCTGCCAATGCCAATTCTTGCTTTACAAGCAACTACTAGATCTTAAGGTTGAATTTACAGTATTATTTCCTTGTAAATGTCAGATGTAATTTTGGGAGAATGCTCAGATACATCCGATACTGATCGACTCTCCATTTTCTTTAGGATGTAGTCAAATCAGATGCAGCTGAGATCTTTACCCATAGCCTTAGGGAAGCCTATTGACAAGGTCTGTCAAGCTTTGGAAATAATAGGCATAAAAAAATATAAAGCCTATATTAAAGTATAAAAAGCTTCATTATATAGTGATATTTCAATTGATCTGTGAGAGATTTGGATGAACCTATGGGAAAAGAAAGATGCGGGATTGACTGAGACTTTGACAGCTTTTTGCTCTGCTTTAGTTCTGAATTCTTCCTTTTGATTAGAAATAGGAAATCCCATCAGCTGCATGGGAAGCACTGGACCAATTTGCATTGGAAATGAAGAACTTAAGGCTATTTACAGTAATCTTCACAATAATTCTAGTTAATTCCAGTAAATTTTGAGGCTCTTTGCCACCTTTCTGGTTAATCCCAAGGAACAAACCAAAGAGTTATCTCCTGCTACCCAGGGAAGTAACTGTAATCTCATGTTACCTACCAAAACTCCTTATCCAGTGTGTAATGCCTCTAAATAGGACCCAAAATGTAATTTTGGGAAGTTGGTAAAAAAACCTGTGAGCCTTTTCCTTTCCATTAGTTTGTTCCCTCCAAGGCAAATGCGCCTTGGAAGAGTGGAGAGGACATATTCTTTCTTTATTTCTTCTTAAAAAATATGTGTGCAAGATCCAGTAGTGCTGTGATTATAGCAGCCTGCAGAATAGACATGTCCAGAGTCAAAACCAGATTGGCAGTCAGGAAAGGACTGGTGTGTTGTGACAAAGAACGTTTGACCAAATCCTGCTTATATTCACATCAAAATAGAATATGGTGACTTCAGAGAAGCCTGGATCAAATGACAATAGCCCTCTATATACCTGAAAATTAGACTGTATTTTTAAATACAACCCTTCCTATGAGTAGTAAATATCACTTACTAAACCATACCTTATATGTATGTGGCAGGTTGCAATCAATAGCGAGATTCAATGCTTTCCCTACCATAGAGGTACAATTATTTCTGGGGAAATTAAAGCACTGGGGGGGAGTGATAGTCATGACTGTAAGCAGCTGTGAAAGCCAGGGTAAGGCTCTGGAATTGAGAGTGCTAATCCCTCTTTTTCTATTCATATTGCTCCTTCTGCTCTTTACAACAAATGCACATTTGAAAATGTGGAAGGACTCTTTAGGGTGTATTGTTCTCTAACCCTCTTTTTGGACTACAATTACAACCATAAGGGTAACAGAAGTGAAGCAACCTGGAGCCTCATAAGAAAATGGCATGCAAGTTGTCACATATACCCTGCATTCACTTGTAAAAGACCTTAGCAGAACTACAAAACAGACCAGACAGTATCATTGCCTACAGTAGCGAGAAGCTGGTTTTCTTTCCCAGCCTTCAGTTCAAAGTACTTGACCTTTATCCTCATGTCTTCTGTCTTTAGGAAGGGCCATACTAAATCCTCATTCCTCTCCAGTTGTAAGAGTCATGCTTACAGCTATTGAGTCTTTAATTGTGTGAAGCTGTCCCCAGAAACGCAGTTTCAGAACTGCCTTTTACTGAAGTGAACAATAAGGCTTAATATAGTGCCTGGAATGATATTATAGAGTTAGAGGCAGATCAGAGATTAGCACATTGTTTCTGCCATAGAGGATTTCTTGCTAGGACATTAATAGAAAGGCTTTACCTAATCGTATTGTTTTCAGGCTTGTTTTGTTTTGCCAAAGTGATATGCAAGTCCCTGACTGTCAAAGGGGAGCAAAGTTCAGCTTCCCATTTTCCACTACTGCTAAATAATGAGCCTTGAAAAGCCTTGAGGTTGGCTTAAGATGAGTTTTACAACAGTGGAGACATGAGTGTTCTGTTTCTTGCAGCTGATTTCTGATCCTTTAGGAAACCTGTGAGTTACATTTCTAAGCATGGGGGCGAAAAGTCTTCATAAATAGGAGAGAGGATGCTGGATGAGGTTCACACATAAATCCTGGGATTTCACAAGCTGGGCTTTTAAAAAATCACCAGATTTCGCAATACTCACAATCAGATTGCGAGGGATGGTGACCTTTTGGATTTGAAGGGATTTTTTTCAGTACAGTCTCTGTTGACTCTTAGCTCTGGTATTTTCCTTACCTTCCACATGTGACCCTCTTTTTCAGGGTCATGTATATGTTGCATGGATTGTATGTTGGTAAACCCGTTTTTTTAAGGCACACCACTCTGCCCCATTTTCTGCAGCTATTACAAGGGGTAGGATAGCTTTCTCTGCAGCCCTTCATTCCCACCTCTTTACATAAACTTTTGAGGCTGTTAAAAGCAGTTCTTTACTCTCCCCATTTGTTATTAATTGTTCCTCTCTCATGCTCTGTAGCTATCTCATTGCACCTTGTGCACCCCCACTTTGGAGGCAAACTTTGGGAAGAACTTGCACTCCATTAAAGCCATCTATCGCAGGCTAAATCCTCTTCAACGACAAACATCACCGTTCTTGCTGTACTACGTCTCACTCTTTCCATGCCAAGGTTTGCTCCAGGAAATCCCCCAGATGAATTAAAAATACTGTTTCGTATTTGTTGGGACCTCTGCCCAGTGCTGCTTACAGTGCACAAGCTGTGTTTGGTGCTAGTTGGGTCAAGATATCTCAGACAAATCTTATGCTTGGGTATTGTCTCTTCTAAGCCTATTGGCTCACACACATGCACACATACACACACACATACATACACAAAGTCTCTCTCTTCTTTAAACAGGAAGCTCAACTCAGCATGTGGTGAGTAACTGAATACAGCAAAGACTTTCTTGCATTTTAAAAAAATCTATTAAAGGAAAAAAAAAGAAAGAAGAAGAAATTGGAGAAGGAGGAAAAAACCCAATTCCTGTGTTAAAATAAACTCTTGGGTGTAAATAGCTCAGCACAATCAAGAAACCTGGGTGTTTAATGGAGAGATTCTGGCCAGGATTCATTAGTGACTGGTGCAGTTGAAGAAGTGAAGCTTCATGGTGCCTGCAAGTTTTTCAGAAGTTTGGGAAAATCTAAAGAAAACAGTAGATATTCTGTGGACATGGGATACAGGCCTACGATGTAAACAGGCACAACTCCATTCAAATGTACCGGAGCTGTGCAAACAGTTTGGCTTTGGCTCTGGCTCTGCAAATAACACAGGTGTAGGTTAAACAAGGCCTGATTCATGGTATTTAAGGCCATAGGGATTTTTATGGTTGTCTGGGTCATGTCTCTGTGTAGCATACATCTGAGATACCGTGTGATTCATCTATGAGATCTGAGTTGTAGCAAAGTACATGTTTTTAAAGAGATTCGAAGTCTTTGAGAGACAGAAGACTCACCAAGTCTTTTGGTTAGATTAGCCAAGGGTTAATTACCTCTAGTAGCCTGAACATACATCATTCTGCTCATTGCTGTTCATGATTGTCCTCTGCCCCCATGGTATGGAAGTGGCTTTGCGCGACTGTCTCTCATCAGCCTCACTTGCCGTATCACCAGCAGTGCTATTGCGATGCGAATGCTGCTTTTGTATCAGAGGTGATCAGCACAGAAAGAAAGCTTTGGACATCTACCATGTTTCCAGCTCAGTGTGCCAAGCTTGTGGTGATGGGAAATCCTGATACCCCCAAATGGGAAAGGATCACAAAAGCTGGAGTATGGTTATGTAGTCTCTTCTTCCCGGTTTTGCGCAGGGAACATTTCACTCCATATAGCTATTTGAATATCATCCTTTAGTGTTTGAGGGCAAGCTGCTAGAAAGGGTCTTGATATAAAATAAAAGGTCTTTATTATGCATCCTAAGAGGGTCTGGTGATTGTATTTTACTTCATCTTGGCTGAGCAGGTGTTTACCGTGGCTAGTCAGAGTTCTGCACAATGAAAAAAGCTGAACATCAACATCAAAGTATAGCCCACTGATCTCACCAAAGAGAAGGTATTTCCTGAATGGGGAGCAGCAAAAGCCATGTAGTTCATACAAACTCCCAACAAGAACATACGATGTTGCTGTTTGCAGAAAATCATTACCAGATGGTACAATGATGGTAGGTGTGTGCAAACCCACAGGGTGCAATAGAATGGATGAATAACATCTCTCTGCGGCACATCGAAAAGTCAAGGTGATGGCAAGCATAGATCTTGCTTCACATTTGTTGGTCATGCTCCATTCTGCCTTCGTGCACTGGGTTTTGTTCAATGAGGAATGTGTTGTGAGAATAGCCATGCCACCCAGGGCTTGAAGCCTCTACATTGAGCTTAGCAAAGGGGAGTAATAGCAGGGACAATTAAATCTTGGTTGGTCTGGTGTGCTCAGCATGAAGGAGATTTCTTTGAGTTTGTTAACACAGCTCTGATTCATAACCTTGAATGGAAGGAGGCCAACCAGCACAGAATGCTATTCCTCTGAGTGAGCTGTTCCAGCTAAATGGAAGCAAAAATTACAGCATGCTCCCCCCTGAACTCCTAGAGAGGTGCTCTGAAAGTTTCATTAAGATGTCGTGCCATTGTAATGCCTTCTGTGGTAAAGAGTGGGTCACTCAGGTTACTCTAGGGGCTGGGGGATTCTTTACCCAACCCAGCAGAACAGGCTTTTCAACTGGACGTGGTGGTAGGAAAATGATAGGACACTTCTCAAAAGCAGACTCTGCTTCTGCCCATGAATTTTCTAGGACCAAAGCCATCGTCTTTCTAGATTTGTTAATTTCTCATAATGGATTGGCTCATGACTTAAGCAAATTCATTTGTGTATAAACTACCTCCTGCATATGTCCATGAAGGAATTTGCACCTTAAACCTGGTCAGTTGTGTAATTTGCAGACTTTTTGATGGTGCCACTACAACTACCATTCTTCAGAAGAATTTAAACACCAAGATGCTTGTTAGAAGGACTGCCCATAATATGCTATTGTAGGAATGTTCACAAACGAGCTCTTTGTGAAATCTTGCTCATAAAATGCAGGATTTGCAAAAGGTCTTTAAGAATCTTTTATGACTGGGAAGCATTGATCTCACTGAACTGGAGGAGGGCACACAACCTAATTCACTGATTAAATGCTTAAAAGAGATTTTTGTCTCCTAGCTCTTACACTAGCTCTAAAATAAAAGCTATTTTTCTAGTTACAAATTAATCTCAGCCAGCTCCCCAAAATGCAGAAAATCAGAATTTTCTTCTTCTTTCAAATATCAGTTTTGTACAATTGAATTCCATTGATCTAAGAGGGATTTGGGAAAAGCTTTTAATATCCCATATGGCTTTGGGATTCAAAGAATTTCCATGTAATGAAGTATTGTCTTCTGGACTTTTCCCTTTCTGCTTTATACTTAGCAGGTGGTATTACAACACTAGCAGCTTGGGGCAGTTTAAATATCGTATTGGAACCATAGGATCTGAACTGAAATCCCAAAGGGGATTTTCATCCCTTTTCTTTTCAGCATGTGTCAATGGAAACAATCCTCTGAAGGTCAAGAACAAGTGCTGTCCCTAAATATAGAATTCCTTTGGTTATCACAAAAGCAGTGTTCACCACAGGAAGGGACTGGACTTCTGAAGAGGGTGCAAGTTTTGATTTTGTGAAGTTTATTTTGCAGAAGGGTTGTGGACAGAGTCTTGGAGACTGGTAAGAATCAGTGAGATGTTATCAGTCCAAAGCAAGGTTTTATGTTCCAAGGCTGCTGGCATGTAACCTGTGTCCTTAATTTCCATGCTACTGATTCTGGTATTACATTAAGGGTAAAGAAGACTTTTTATAACCATGAGCTCCACTGCAGACATAAAGCAGATCATACAGTTTGGTTTAAAAGGGGCAAATATAGCTTATAAAATTTATTTGAGAGGGACCTGACTGAAAGCAAGATTATCTCAGTGCTCTCATCTGGAATATTACACTAGTTTAACAGCATCTCTTTTTCATTATTAGGAATCAGGTTGGCTTGATTGCACATGGAATGGCCACCTCGTAAATGTGCTGTAATCCTTGTCATGAGAAATTTTTAAAGGCTCTTGGTGGGAGCTGGTCACAGTTTTCTTTCTCACTTTTTTTTTTCTTTACCCAAAGGCTGCTGTAATGAAAATATTACAGTATTGGTGTTAGCTTTTTAAGATTTTAGAGTTTTTGATCTTCTAGAATTCTTTAGTCACCATTATCTAGAAATAATGTAGTTTGCAATTTTTTCCACCTTTCTTTTCCTGCTTTTCTTTCCGATTTTTTCTGTTCTTCTTCATACCTTCCTGAAACAAATAGTGGGGGAAAAGATGAAAAGATGTCTAAGAGTAAATTAAAATAAAGGGAGAAAGACCAATTACAGGAGATAAGCCTGGGTCCAGATCTCTGCTATGCTACACATCTGTGGCTTAGATTTTGAGGATGAATTTGAGCATGTGTTTCAACCCAAACTTGCCTGGTGTCCAAATGATCCGGCATCAGGTTTAAGTGAGATCCAGAGTAAAGCTGGCAAAAAGCTCAGACTTTAGAGAATACTCCTTTATAGATGGTAACAATCTGGTGCTGGATCAGGCAGCTAAGTGGGGAAAATGCTGAACTGCAGTTACCTAGAAGCCCATGGGGGGCTGAGATGGTTCCTGTCAGCTCTCTGGTCAGTTCTCTGGGAGGTCCTGTAGACTACATCTATCAGATCCTCATGTTGCTTTATGAAACACAGATGCTGGTGCTTAGAACCAGTTGTCTCCACCAATTACTCATATATAGATGCCATATAGCTAGCCCCAAACTGAGCAACTACCCTGCAGCAAGTAGAGGTTGAGGTGAGTCTTTCAGAGCAGGTTTAAACTGACAGTAGCCAGATGACAATGGGAGGTAGTCCAGTGGCAGAGCCCCTCCTTCTCTTCTTTGCATGCTTCGGATGAAGCACAAAAATCTGTTTGGAATTTCTTTCCAAGCCAAGGCTCGACAATTTGTCAGCAGCTTTGTTTTGTCGATGGAGCAATCTGTGGAGTGAAGCGTCTCAAAAATTAGCATCCTGTTGCAGCCAAGCTATAGGGAGAGAGATCACGATGCAGTGCGGGTGATGTAGTCCAACCACCAAGGAAGGCCTGTGCAGGTAAGTGGGGCTTGAAAACCCAACTCAAAGAGTTCAGCCAAGATGCTGAGAAAAAAGCTGATTGCAAATGAAATATTCTGTTTAGATTTTCCACAGCATGAATTTCCTGTAGTGTCAATCTTCATCTATCTGCTTGTGAGGGCCACTTGCAGGATACTATATAGGGGTGAACCTGTTCTTGGTTTTTTCTTCACTGCGGTGAAGCTCAGCAGAGGAAGTCTCCTCTGGTGTTGGACATTGTGCTGAGTACAGGGACTTGCAGATTGCTGTTCAAATGTCTCTCAGTAGGCTTTCTTTTCACAACTCCTAAAATTCCCATTAAACCTCACTGTAAGTGTTGAAATCAGCTTAAGAAAGTTAATCCATTGTTTGCAAAATCATTGAGACTGTCAACTTGACGTTGTGTGTAGTTATTCAAGTTCAAAAGCCCTGAAAAATAGAGCTCACAAGAGAACTGGCAACTGACCCTTAACTCCAAACATCATTGCTTTTATACTGCAGTATGGATTATTTTCTGCTTTACAAAATTGTGTCATTGACTAAAGACCTTGCTGTGGACTGGAGTTTTCAGATATGTTAGTGATGAATTGGACTTGCTTTGCAAAAACCCAGGGCTCAGTGTTTGCTAGGTCTCAACAGCTGTCATCATTTTTCCAAGATATATTAGAAAATATTCTCTGGAGCTGCTGTGAATCACAGATGTTTGTTCTAAAGGATAGGGTTGGTGGTCCAGGGCCATATGTAAGGGCACCTTGATGAAATTCAGTGTGGGGTCAGTTTCAGTGATGGTCAGTCTCTGAAGAAAACCTTTTACTTACTGTTGCCCATCAGCAGAAAAATGTTAATTGAATTTTGAAGCCTCAGTCCCTACAGTAGAGAAAGGCAACAGGAGGCGGAAAAAGGTTTTGTTGTCTTTCCTGGTAGTTCATTTTGCAATCTTTAAGATCCATCTGCTTTCAGGGAGTGGGGGACATTTGGGAAGAACATCTGTGAATATCCCATGTCATTACACTTCCAAAGCCAATGGCAAAAGCCTTGGCGAGATCCAGGGTTTTCAAACATGAGCCTTTTCTGCAAGTGTTTGGACAGATGGTTTGCTACTGTATGGAGCATCTTCAGGGAATTTACTCCTATTCTCAACGTTGCAATTATTGTAGGCTCAGGATTGGCTGTCTCCTGCTGAGTTTCTGAACAGTGTTTGTTTTTGCTTGATGAAATTCTGTCTTAGATTTTTTAGTGATTATGCTATATTGTGATCTGCCAGGCTTTGAAATGAGATCAAATTGCTTTTCCCTTAGCATTTACTTACAAAACATGTGTCGGCCAAATCTTGAAGTTCCTACTTGTATACCTCTCACCCACTGAAAGTCAATGGGACCTTTGCCTGAGTAAGCATTCTTTGAAAACCAAGTAAGAAGGTGGAGGGGTTTCTCGGCTCTGGAAGAGCAGCCTGCAGCAGCAAATGGCTTATCTTCTCTGAAAGAGGTGAATGGGTACATTGATGTTGCTTTGATGAGACATTTTTAAGACAAGGGGTGGCCAGCTCATGGTGGAAGGGGTCACTAGAGCTGAACAAAAACTACTTTCTAGTTCACTAAAATGTTTATGCATTTTTTAAGGTGATTTCAGTCTGAATCAAATAAGAACTCAAATTCAGAGATGTTTACAGTGATCTGGAGAATCTGCTTACCAAAATTGCCAGATTCTGTTATTTTTAACAGACAATCTAGTTGTGAAACTGATAAAAAAATCCATTTCAATGAGGAGCTGTGGATCAAGATGCATCAAGACTGCATGTTTGGGCAAAAGTCTTTTAACAGTGTTTCATGCAATGTGTTTTGTGCTCAGTTAATTGGTATTTTAAAATTATGTTCTTGTAACAAAATCTTTCACTAATCTCCAAGAGGCACAGTCCAGATCACATCCTAACATTTCCATTTGCCACACATAGTACAAAGCTGAATATGAACTCTGAAATTCTGGCCCTTTGTGAGGGTGTTTGCAGCATGGTCCCTTGAATTTCACAATCAAAGAACATTTAAAGAGCTGCTGTAGAAACACGTTTCTATCAGAACCACTTCTTTTCATAATCAGGCAGACCTGACCACACAGAAAGGATGAAGCTCATCGCTGACAAAATAAATAGCACAAGACTATTTAGATCCTTCAAAAACAAACTTGGTGGTCTTTGCCCTGGTCTGTTAAAGAAGAAGAATAGTACATTTTCTTTCCCATTCCAAATATTTAGTAGATCTCTATACACTGCAGTCACTCTCCTACTGTCTGTATTAATTAAAGCAAATAAGGCTGATTTTGTGTTCATGTACCATATACGACTGCTGTGATGTCAGTGAAGTTCATGTCAGTATTAAACAGGCATGTTAATGGTCTCAAGTCCAACATTTAAACTGAAATAGTAATCACGGCAATTTGAAATTAATTATTATGATAATTCAATAACTGTAGAAAGCAAGTTTATGTGCATATATATTTTTTTAGATTTTTCAGTTGAGTCTAGGGAAATGAGCCCTGATTTCTTGCAGAGAAGAGGATTGTGTGTACGTGTATATGTCTGTGTGTGTCCCTGACACCTTTTGAATTCATTGGCTGACTTCCACACGATTTGTCAGAGAGGTAAAGATGTTTAAGATAAGCAAGCTTCTAAAAACAGATGGTCAGGTGAAATAAAATCATGTTGGGAGGATCTGACAGTAGGGAAAAGAGCAAAACAAGAGTGCACATTATTAGAAATGAGAGAATCCATATGGCGGAAAACCCCTTACAGATGTCTCAGTTGTAATAAAATTTTAGATATCAAAGTCACTCATCCATGAGACACAATTGTAAAGGAACTGATTTCATTGATTCTGGTGCTTTTGTTTTTGCAGCATACCTAGTTTTATCTGCATTCGAGGAAGGTAAGATTAAGAAAACATTCATCTCTGGAAAATAAAACCACCTCCTCATATGGGTGATTATGCATTCTTGGAAAAAGAGCAGTATTTTCTGTGAGCAGAGAACGAAGCAGGCTCTGAATAACTGGAGTCAATAATGGTATGCTGGATGATACCGAGTTAATAATCTTCTGTTCTTCTATTCTTGGGGCCATTACCTGTTTTAAAAATGGGGTTAATGATACTTAAGTGCTCCGGAATGTTTTTTGACTGCTGCAAAGAAATTGCCCTTCAGATAGGTGTAATTAAAAGCTCCACATCCTTTAAAATCTAGTTTCTTGCTGATGTGGCATTAGACTGTAAGATCTTTGAGTCACACTATTTTTTAATTATTTTTTTTTAAATATATACAAGAGTGGCCACTTTAATTGATGCTAAAATGTGAAGAGTTACAAAAAGATTGAACTTCTCTTAATGCTGTTCTTTGTACTATTTTATGAACAATAAAGTCAAAAGATACCATGCATAAGGTGCAAGGCTTAAGAAACATTTTGGTTTAGCTCTTAAATAAATAAAGTTTGAGTATGTTGATGATCAATATGATCATATATGGTGGATGAATGTGACTGTACTGTCCTATAGAGAGGGGGGTTTCTGAGGTTCACTACACTTTTGTTAACTGAATCCGTATTGGTACAAGGCATATGAGATATTTCTGCCAGATATTAAAATATAGGAAGGCTTGAACTCTATGTTTTATGTCTCTCCAAATCAGTCTAATAATTTCTTTTTCTTTTGTTTGAAGAAAACATTTGAGGAAAATTCTTTCCAGAGAAACATTTCTAGAAACTTTTAAGGAGCACATAAAGCTTTGATAACATCACTGAAGACATTAAAGATGAGTTTGAGTGAGGGTTTCTGGAAAGATTTAAACCATACAGTTCTCTAATCAGCTGCAGAGAAAGAAAGAGTTGCTGGATGGCTCTGTTGATCCTCTGTGTCACTTGAGTGTGACAAGGTTTTATACCGTATCCAGAACCAAAACCTAATTTTCTCTGGACCTAAAGCTCAGGTGTTAGATGGCAGAGCAGGGTTACAGCTAAATGTACTCTGAAAGATGTACCATGGCTTTGTCCCAGCTACGATGAGGAAGCCACAATGGCTTAAGGGGTAAAACGTGCAAACAATTTACTGGGTAAGAAGACCTACTTTAACATAAAAAAATCATTCAAACAACATGTTCTATAAACAAATTAATCAAATACTGGCCAGATTTTCCCCAGATTCATGTGGTTACATTAAGGTCAACTGGGGCCCAATTAACTTGTGTTAGCTTCCCAGGGTCATCTGATCTTGGCAATTTTCATCATTCCAATAAAATTAGGTTTGATTTCTGGTGAAGAGAGAACAGCTGTGATTCCAGGTCTTCGGCTTTGTCTAATTCCAGGGAGCAGTGTGCAAACAAACTAATCATCTGAGATCTCAGCAGTGAGCATGGGGAAGTGTGAGTTATGTGCATTAGTAACTTGTGCAAGGGAACTAATTAGGAGCAGATGCTTACACTTTCCTAATGTTTATATGAGGAGAACAAATTGTCTGCTGGCAGAAAAAGTCATCTGTAAAAATGGTGTTCAGCCTTATAATTTGAAAAGTTTTCCTTGTATTTCTAATCTGAATGTACAAAATAAATTGCAACTATATATATTCAATCAGCAGTGAGCCTGAGTTATGTAAGGCTTAAGGTCTGGACCATGTCATCCAGCGGTTCTGTAAGACCGTTACAGATTCAACTGAAGATTAGATGTCCATGAACCACTGCTGAAGGGAAAAAAATCCTCAAAAACTGACATGCATGGAAGAACTTACAAAATCAACATGAGCAAGAAACGAAGAAATGTTATTCTTCTCCTGCTCCTTAGAAATAATAATAGGAATTTGCTGGTAAATAAATGCCTCTTTCTCTAGACAAGAGAACATAAATGAGTTGTTAAAACATTGGTGTCATGTAAAGGAGTAATGTTCTTGAGATATTAAAACATGTTCCCTCCCCCTTGCAGTATCCAGCTTCTTTTAAAAATAATGAATACTAAAGTGTTTAGGGATCCCTTCATATAAATAGTGTATGTCCCACACCATGAAAGACCTGTCCATTCCCACAGATGTCAGCTGGGACATAAAAGCTTATTTTGGCTGTGCTCACTGAGTCCTCCTGCCGTGGGCTAGAATGCTTCCCTCCACCACCTGTGTGCTGCACTGATTGATTCAAAACGAGACCACAGACCGTAGGCCTGAGAAGCAATTATTTGTTTCTCAAAGTCAGTCTAGTGTAGCTTAAAAGTGACTTTCCAGAAGGCTTAGGATAAGAGCATTATGAGGAGCATTGGGGTAATTATTGGGATAGTTGTCCTTCTGGGGAAATCTTGACCCCATCAGCTGGGCAGCATGGTGGTGCTTGACTGCCTGCTCTTGCCTGCCGAAGACTGAAAAAACACAGTTGCCTTTAGATTACTGGTATTACTGCAACACTGCCAAACCTGCAGGGGAGTCATCGAGTCTGATTCCTTGTGCATCACAGACCACTTCAATTTGCAGTTACTCCTGGATAGAGTTCAGTAATGTGTGCTAACAAAAAGTGTGTCTTCCAGGGTGGGCTTTAGCTGTGATCTGAGTACTTCAAGAGATGGAGATATCCTCCAATTGTGTAGGTAATTTTCTTCAACATCTAATGACAAACACTGATAAAAATACAAAGTATGGCTAAATTTCCAACTGGAATTTCTATGACTTTGATTTGCCAGCTATTGGTTTGTGCTAATATTTTTCGTTCAAGATTAAAAAAATCTGTTGGTGACTGATATCTCTTCCATGTGAGGATATTCAGACACCAAAATGAAATCGTCACTAAATGTTCTTTCTGAGAAGCTGAGTGTGTGGAGTTCTTTAGATGCCTAGCTACCAGGAGAATGTTTGCTGATGAAATGTTGAGGGCTGCAGCCTGTGGACTTCCCCTTCTGGTGACATCTCTCAAGACCTGTGCTGGACAGCCCTTACATTATTTCAATGGCTCCTTTCTGCTTCCTTCCCAAACATCCAGTGTCATTTTCTGAAAGACATGCAAATTGGCAGCAGTGACCCAGCATGTGACTAATACAGACATGGGGAAAGTCACCCCTCTCCTGCTTCGCATCTCTTCCCGTTGCACTTGCTGCTATTTTTTGCCAGAGGAGCATGCTGAGAGCTTAGGCTGAGCTTGTCTGCTCTGGCTGTATAGTCCTTCAGTAGCTTGCCTACTTTCCTATTACCTGTTCTGTTGCTCTGCTTGCCTGCTTTCCTCTAGTCTATGGAACAAGTCTAAGGTTTCCAAGGTCTCAGGAGATGCCTGGTACTCATTTTTCAAATACTTACATTTTCCTTATGCATCTTTTTTATCTCTAGTTAGAGTCATTAAAATGGTCCCACCTTAACAACTGATACATCTTTTCATGTCTTTATTTACAAATCATTAAGGAAAGTGCTTAGTAATGCCCAGGCCAGTATCAGTGACCCAGTTGACCCATACCCTGTACTGGTGTTTCTCAGTTGTTAGCTACTTCCTGAAGTAGGCAGCTCTCCAGCTCTCCAGCCTCTTAGTATGTGCTTATGTGGTGCCAAAGTAGATGAGGGTCCCATTGTGTTAAATCTCCTCGTAAGAACTGAGTAGTGGACTGGTAACCAAGGAGCTTGCAATAAGGTATACAAGAGTTTGGAAAGCACTTGCCTACATCACCCAGAGAGATCAAGACCTTGGTTTTCTGGGCAGACTCTGCCATCTGCAACATGAAGATGGTTGCTGCTGTTTGTCTGAGCATTGGCTACAGCTGTCAAAAAGTAAGCAGTTGCACTGCGCAGTCTGTACTGCTCAGAGCATCTCCAAGTAGCACCAGAAATGCTTACCAACCCAGGCGGGTATTGTGGCGGTCTGGGAGTCTGAAGAGCTCAAGCCTGCCCATGAGCACCAAGGTGAGCCTGGGGCTTTCCTGTGAGCCCCCATGGAGAGGGAAGCTCCTGGTATTCAAGCAGGGAGCTGCTCTCCTATGGCTCCTGGTGCTTTTGTGGTTGGTTTTCCTGTGGGATAGATCAATATTTTTCCATTGATGCTAACTGAGGCATACCATACCATCCATGCTTTAAACTAGTATCTTTGGTTAATCTTTCTTATATTATTATATTCTCCATAATCTAATGTTGTATTCCCTGGAATATGCTGTTACTGGGCTTCCAGGGATGTAGATCAGGCCATTAAATACTCTTCTATTCTTCACTCTTTTTCAGCTCCTGAAAAAGCTGAAGTGAAGGTTTTCAAAGCCTCTGGAGAGACCTGCTCATCATTTCTCAACTAATTAATTTTTTTCTGAGGCAGTTTTGACATTTTAGTCTGCATCACCTTTTTTTTAATCTATTTTTGCTCAGGAGCAAAGCAAGGAGGCATATCCTCAGGAGATAGGAAGTAGCACAGATCTATTGAGTTTAAGCCTTATCCCAGGGCTGAGTCTAAACCAATCTTTCTACTCTCCCATTCTTCAAAGTTTCCTTCACCCAGAAGGAGCTTCACTGAAATCAATGGAATTGCATCAGAATGTTCAAAACCACCATGATTTTTATCAGAAAGGATTGTCAGATCTAGGAAAAAATTGTTAGGTGAGATAATAACCTTTGAACTCTCTGTCCCTCAAAGCATTGGAATCAAAACCAGATACCTTGCATTAGACATACCCTGTATCAGCCTGTTGAGTCTAATGTGAAAATCACTGTTCAAAAACCCTTAGCCAGCTTTGAGCAGTTCAGAGTAGACTGTTGTAAAATTCTATGCCTTAAAATCCCTGGATCACTGTCACTAGCATGGATAGAGCCAGTCAGAAGCAGAATTTTGACTGAAAGAGATCTAGGAAAGGGCATGTAATTTTCCCACTACATTAATATAAACTCTAAAAAAAAGGGTACTAATTGTGTATGAGCACCACTAAATAGGTTCCAGTATTACCTAAAGCCATGTCCTACCCAGTCTGGATAAGGTCTCGACTTTACATGCATTAAGTTGGATTCTCTCAGCTGTCTAATCTCATTTTCTGTATTTGTTTTTTTCCATTTCAGGACGTTGTGATTCAGTTTGTCATGTTCCTATTATTGTTTTAGGCAAAGGAAAGAGTTGGCTACCTAAGGGTTTTCTGACCTCTGTAAATACAGACATGGCTGAAGAGTGCTAGCTGCTGAAAAGGCCAAGAAAAGTCAGGGTTAAGTTCATAAGTCGGTCGAGTTTAAAGATCCCATATGTGTGGTTTATGGAACCATGTTTTTCAGTTTTAAAAGATTTTTATTAAGTTTTCACAAAATACAAATGAAAAGTCATAAACAAAACCCAGGACCCTGCTCAGAGTTACCCTGAAATAAATCTGGAGTAACTGCCTTGGAGTCAGGCAATGACTCCAACTTTATGTTGCTGGGGCTAAAAGGAGAGCCTGACCCCATGAGTACTTTCAAACATGCAGTTATAAAGTATGCAATGCTCTCTTAATAATTTAGGCTAAAAAATTTACTGGCTGCTGTTCACTAAGGATTGAGTTTAACCAGTGATGTTTTGATTTAAAAGCACTTTTCGATTCAAGTGTCAGAAGAATGGAATGTGTCCAGTCACCCACACAGACTTTCCTGTGCCTGTTACCAGTGTCACAGCTAGTGGTCCCCAGGCACCAGGAGTTTGTCCTCATGACACCTGAGTCAAACAGGAAAGCATTGTATTCTCTGGAGAAACTGAAGTACGCAGCGATGAGAGACTTCCTCAAGCTCTCAAGGGGGAAGCCTGTTGTAGGGTGGAGGTTTTGACAGTCACAGTTATTGACTTCATCATGGCTAAGATTTCACTTGGAAGGCCCACAGGGGACTCAGTGAAGTGTTGAGTTGGAGAAGAATCATCATGGCAGCTTCTGTGAAGGTGTCAGGTCAGGATTTTTCAGTTGATGAAATCAAAGGAAGATTGAAAAGCCTGTGTCCTTCTTGCCCTTCAGACACAGCTTCTGTGTCTGTTCCATTTGAGAAAGAGGCCCTCATCAGATGTGGCATGAACAAGCATGGGCTGTGAACCCTTCCACTGCTTTTAGACCATCAGGTCCTGGGACTGACCTTTTTTGTCCTCTCTGATCTGGATTTGGTTAGCATTACTAGGGTTTGTTTCCCTTGTTTCAAAATTGCATAAAGACTATCTTCTCTTGAATCCTTGCAGTCTTTTCCTTGACACTGGAGGGATCTATAGTGTATTGTGGAGGTTGAGTCTCCCCACAGAGTTAAATTACACATAGAAACTGAACTCCTGGCCCTGCTGCAATGAAGGGAAGACTTGGCAGCCAAGCAGGGATTTCACCCAGACACCAGCCCTTTCTTCTGAGCGCTCTGCTCTGCAGGATGTACTCTTTCCATTAGAATCTCTCCAGGACTCCACATGGGCACTGTGAGAAAACCACTGTTGTCTCTTATATCAGATTTAGGGTCTGCAGTGCTCCAGCCATGAAAGCTCCACAGAGGCTGGGCAGTCAAATCCACGGAAATCAAATGAGAATTTGAGTAAAGCCCCTGGTTAATAAGTCATTCCCAAGTCCAATAAACATAACTGGAAATAAATTGCATCCATACATTTCACAGTTTGATTTACATTAAATGAAAACACGAGAAAGACCTGCCATTGACAAGTTCAAACAATGCAAAATTCTGAACAGTTTGTGTTTATCCAACCGTAATATATGGCTCAAATATTCCATTGAGATATAAATAAATCAATAATAGTGCACTACTTGTGATTTATCTTGGAGTAGTTTAAAAAAACAGATTGTTGTTTTCCTATGGTGGTAGTGTGGGCCTATCATAAAAACCATCACAAGTAGAGCATTTTGCTGTTCAAGGCCCAGGCAAAATGCCTTCTGACAAACGACCTCTTTTCACAGTTCAAACAGCTTCACTTCTGTTCAAACCTCAACCTAGCCAAGTTTCTCATGTGCTCCGTATCCGAAATTAAACTGTCACTCAGCTCTAGATTTAATCTCCGGGTGGATTTTTGACAGATGGGGTTCAGTCATTGAGCCCTTTAGTACCAACATTGTGCCAAGGAAGTCAGTTTGGAAGCGGTGGAGGAGCACGTTTGTGCACCACCTGACCTCTGTCAGAAGCAGTGATTCAGAGCTGGTAGCATTGTTATTCAATAAATATTATTGGACACAGAAGAGAAAGGAATTCTCCCCCCAGTCCCTATGGCTCCTATGACTCTTGGCAGCGTTTCTGAGGTGAGTGAGTCATTAGCAGCTGCTTGGGAGTGGAGGGAAGGCTGAGGAGCAGCCAGCGTGCCACTTCTCCTAGCTGTGCTTCTCCACCCTTCCAGGAGTTCAAGGCTTTTTTCATTTTACCAAGTTATAGAAGAAGCCTTGCTGCTCCAAGATTGTGTGCTGCTTTGGGGCTTGGCTTGGGTGAGTGAACTCATTTGATATTTGTCAGAATGGAGATTATTAGACCCACAGAAGAAATAAGGCTTGAAGGGACCTCTGGAAATCATCTAGTCCAACCCCCTGCTAAACCAGGTGAGCCCTGAAGATCTCCGGGGGTAGATTCCTGGACCTTTATGGGCTCCTCTCAAGGCTTGTCCTCTGGGTTGCTCCTGCGACAAGGACCAGACAGTGATGGATTTATACACCTAGTTTGATCACGAAAACTCCTAAATGACAAAGAAGTAATAATGCAGCTTTTTCATCCTAATGTGGCAAGCTCTGGCCTTCCAGGAGTGGGATCCCCTCTCCTACCTCTCAGCCTGGGGTGGATACTGCCTCATTTTTGGGGGAAGGAAGGAATTTACTGGGAAATCACTTGAGGTCCACTGTCAGTAGCAATAGCCAGCTTTATCAGGTCTGGACTGACTTGGAGCCCAGAATTACTTTAGGCCATTCTAGCTAAGGCCAAATCTTTGCTGCATTTAGCATTCTCTACCAGGGTCCAGATATTGGCCCTGATGTCCCTGCTGGGTTTTCCCAAACCTGTGGCTGTCAGACTTGCTCTCAGAGCACATTGACAGCAGGTTCCAGTTGTCAGGGTACCAAAAGTGCTGTTAACATAGCATCCCACTCTCTTTTTTGCATCAAAACACTGCCTGCTATTTAGCTGGGTTAGCCCCTTTCAAAAACCATCACACATCTGCACATCTTGCACTCCTCTGAGGGCTTTATCTCTTTTGGCCTCTCTGTGGTTTCCAAATGCCAGGCAGCTTTTTCTCATGCAGTCCTTGGTATCAGCCCACAGTACCCCTCTGCCTGCTTTTTGGCCACTGCCTCCCCCATCATTTCTCCCTCCCCAGAGCCTTCCAGCATAGGAATTGGGCAGGATTTCCTGCTGCCTTTCAACCCATTCAGAGTTTGAGGGTGTGAAGGAGCCAGTTTCTTCTATGTGCTTGTCTGTATGCCAGTCAAAGCCCTTGGGACAGGGCTGGCCCTCTGCATGCCTCCAGCGTTCACACCTCTGCCCTGGGTCTGCACACCCCCATGGCTGCTGTAGGCACAATCTGTACTTGCAAGAAAACAAGGTGACCCGTGTCCTGGACACATGATTTATGGTTTGTATTCAAACACTCTCAGACAGTTTGTTTGCTGCCCTTCTTCTCCCTATAGTTTAATGCCCCTGCAAGGGTCATTGATAGAGCTTGTACCTGGATCTTTCCATTAAAAGCCTGTTTCTCTCATTGGCTGGAAAATGCATTCACCCACCTCTGTCTCACACCCAGGGTGGGTATTTAGCCTTTTATTTGCGTCTGTCACCAAAGTGGAACAAAGGACTACAAAGTCTGCCAAAAACTTCCCTCAGCCCTGGCATCACAGCCTGGTATTTCAGAGTTGGGCTGAGCTTTTTCTGCTTCACACATTGCCATCAGTGATAGCAATTTTGAAATTCATTTTAGAAGGAGCTCTGCCTATGACACTGAGTCCACATGAAACAGCCTTGCCTGTTATTACCATGTCCTGCTTCTGGAGGGTGGAATTTGTCTGGAAGGACAACTACCCTCCTGAAAATTACAACTTTCTCCCAGGTAATTTGTGAATAAAGCTAAATTTGTCTGTGATGTTGTTCCCTGTGTCTTAGCTTTGTTTTGCAAGTATTTCCTTGTTGATACCACCACACTGACACCGAGCTGAAGTTGGCTTGGGAATTGGGCACCCATTGGATTTTGTTGAAATCATTCTTGGGATGAAGCTGGGCACATCAGCATCCCCCTGGTGCTTTCTGCCCCATTCCTGTATTCTGACATTCCAGGTCTCCAGTTGTTCTTATTTCTCTTCCCCTGATTTCCTTAGATATTGTTGACATATTTGAGATTCTCTTTCTGTGTAGGAAAAGGAAACTTGGGCCCTTGCTCAACTCGGCTTAATCCAGGCCCTGCAGGCAAGGAAGGTACCTCTAGCTGAGGTCACTGGGTGGGATTGGTTAACCCAAACTTTCTTTTTTCTTTCCCTGACCCAAACCATCACATAATTACCTATACTGCGACCATGGGAGTTTTAATTAACCAGGACTTTGTAAAGGTCTTTGAAAGTTATAAAGTTTATTAATAAATTATGGACCTGGATTCTTTTAATCACAACTTGCTGTGAAGTTGAATATTGAAATTTTGCTTTAGCTGGGTTTGTTTGCCTCATACCGGGTTCATGACAGACAGCAAGAGTTTGCCATTGGCAAGAGCTGCGCATTGTGCTTTTGTCTCAGCAGACTAATTACTTAGGTACCTACACTTAAGTGCAAGCATAGCCCTACAGAAGTCAGTGGGACCTAAAGGGTGTATGCTCTCTACTTCAGGCAAATCCACACATTTCTTGCCAAGCTGAAATCCAGAACCAGTTTTGTCAAGTGAATAACTCATTCACTTAACAGATTTCATTTGTCTTTTGTTTCTATGTCTTTGTTTCCTTTGAAGAACCAGTTTTCTTTGTTTCATTTGGTGAAACAATGGTTTCACCAGACTGATAGTTTGCTTTTGATCTTCTTGCTGTGCAGTAGCTCTTCATTCCCATTGCTGCCTCACTGTATGGACTTTATCTCTCTCCTCTCTGGTTCATTTCTATTCCACCTACAACCCTTTTCAGTTCGCTTTTCCAGTGATTCCAGTGCTGCTCCCTATAGTACGTATTTTGTCCAAGAACTAGCAGCATCTACATTTTGTGCTACAAAGTGCAATCAAGTCAAGCTTGCTTGGGAGCTGGAAATTTGATGAAATGGTGTTGTTGGAACCAAATGTTTATGATACTGTCCTGGAGTTCCCCTTTATCTAGAGTCTGTCCAACTGCCCAGTTCTAGCTGTAGCAAGCTATTTAATGATATATTTAACTCTGGCCATTGCAGATGATAATTCTTATTCTGTCAAGTTTCATCTGATTGCCCTCTAGAGTTTTACCTACATAAGCTTCAATGAACTCTGTGATGGGTGAGAAGTTATTTGCTGTGATGCTAGAATGCAGCCACTTCATACGAGGAGCACAGCAGCTGCATAGATTTATATGGCACTAAGTCATTGGAAACACAGGATATGGATCTAACCAAGTCATAACAGAGACTTTCAGGAGTCAAGCACAAACATTTAGCATCTTGAGTTACAATTTTGTAGAACGTCATGTTCCTGTAACACTCTTAAGATAATGCCATGAGATCCTCATTGCAAAAAAGACATCTGCTTCATACCTCCATCAGACAGGTGACTCTTCTGTAATACAACACCCTTGTGAAATATGATGGGGCTTATGATCAGTGCTAAGGAAAAGGAGCTTTAGTTTCATAGCTACATTTATGTTACTTGTCCATTAAAAATACAGATTCATCTCTGTTAATGGAAGCTGACATGATCAGAGCCGAAAGTAATATGCCTGCAGGCAGGCCAAAAAAATATTTATGGCCCATTATTAAGACGATTTTGGAAATTAATATGTGTTCTGTGTATACATATTGTACTTAATTTTTCTCCACAGCAGATGCTTATCATGGATTTTCCCTATGGCTGTTGCAACAAAAAAAAAAAAAAAAGAAAAAAAAAGGCAAGGAAAAAATCCCAAACTGACATTATTTATTATATTGCCATTGAAAAAAGATCATGAATGTAAGTTGTAAAAGCTATTGGGCAACATTAAACTTGTGCTGCTGAGTTCACAGGCTATCTCCGGGGACTCCGTGAACTCCTGCATGCTCTGAGAGCAGCGATCTCTTACACAGTTCTTGGGCACCGACTTTGTTTTTGCAGTTTACAAATTAGTGGGCTTGAGGGTAAGATAAATTATGAATGGGAGAGATTTCAGACTAGCAAAGATTGTGGGTCGTTGTGTTGAACTTCAGGGTCACTGTTTCTTCTGTCATGGCTAAGATCTTTTTCATAACAGAAGCCCAAGATGGGGAGCCAGGGGTAAAGTTGCCACCAGAATGGATCTGCAAATAGAGCTATGTGAACTTGTCAAACAGTTGAGCTTTTTTTATTGGCAGTTGTAGGCTTGGAGAGACTGAAACACAGAAATTAGTGTTAGATTTACAAAATTGTTTTGCACAAGTCCCTCCTTTCATGAAAAAATGAGAACATCTCCTTTTGGCATTTTCTGAGCAAAACATTTTAGTTCCGTCATTATAAATGTCCTATGTAAATGTTTAATCTGGTTTGCTTTAAAATAAATACTTAAAAAAAAGATCGAGAATGAAATAAAAGGTGGTTTGGGGTCAATCCCAACATGTTTTCTGTATTTTTATTTTCATTGAAATGAAAATATTTTTTTTATCAGGTGGATCCACATCATGTTAAAAAAATGTACTTAATTACCGGAACAGCAAGTGAACTAGAAGTCTGTTATTCACCGACTTTGCGTGTAAAGTGGTCTCAGAATTAGTTCAAATGAAACAGCAGAGAGGTACAAGTCAAATCATACATCTTCTCTTTCTCATTTTACAGAATAGAACAACTCTGCCCTCGAGGCAAGAGGCAGAGGGGAATTTGGGGCCAGTTTTCAAAGCGTTTATCATTGATGGTTACCCTGGGACAGCTAAGTGGGAGCTGAAAATCGGGCCAACAGAGTCATACAGCAGGAAAAATGTTTATTGCATTAACAAAGGCATAAATCACAGTGCACCAAAGTGTGTGAAATCACTGAATTCTCAGGGGGTTAAAGCTTTTAATTTTGTTTCAATAAAGGCAACAGAAGTAAGGAAAGAAGATGATTCTTCTGAGGTCAGAACTTCTGGTGTTGCTAGGAATTACCAGGAGAAACAGTCCCAAGCAGTTCCCCAAGACTGCAAATGGACACTGAGAGAAAGCTTAGCTTAATCTTGCTTTTTAAAACTGCAAAAAGTAATTTTCATTAGGATGCAATGGAGGAAGCAGAGCAGCACACTGAAGCACTCTGAGGAGGTGCTGTCACCAGAAATGATCTGTTGTGGAATAAAAACTTCCTCCACAAATCCAACCAAACAGCAGCTGACTGGGTGGAAATGAAGCCTGGGCTTGCTGAAGGAACAAATCCCATCAGGGACCATTGGTTTGAGTTGGTGGGTTACTCAGTCAGTGCAATATTGTCCTCACTCCTTGACTGGATTCTCTACAGAATTAATTAGGTTTCTAGTTATGGCTGTGTTTTTTAATCAAAAACATTCTGTCAGGAACAAGATAAATAGCCTATGATTTACAAACATCACTGGTGGCCTACGCTGTAATGAGTGCAAACACCATTTTACCACCGCTATGCACCATTGGTAACATGAGTGTCACAGAGATCTTGGTTGGGGCTCCACAAGGAGAGAGAGTTTTACTTTGTACCTAATGTGATGACCTGAGCCTCCTAGAAAAATATGAGCATTGTTCCTAAAGGCAAAGGATGTTATTTCTGAGACTTTACAAGCAAATGTGCTGAATAGTTTGTAAGATGAAAGTAACTAAAGTCTGGGTCCACTGTGTAGCACCTACAAATTTTGTTTTACCCAAATGTTACTAATAATGGAAAGATACACAGCTCTCAAAACCTCAGATTCATGGGAATGTGTTCCCAAGCCATGTTTGGAAACATCCAAGTGTAATTATACCCAACAGCAACTATATCTATTTGCTGTGAGTTAAAGGGCTAAGGGAAAAGTCATATCACAATGTAGGTGAGTGTAGTTACCATGTCTCCAGGGAGAAATTCAGAGCTCAGCAGCTCTCCATCCTGGCTGCTTTGCTTTGCTTATACTGAGACCACCCGCTGTAATGCCTCCCTGCCAGCAGTCACTGGGGCCAGGTGCTCTTACTGGCTGTATGCTGTTTTCACCATCATGTAAGTGTGCTGAGAAACTGAGGCAGCCGCAACCCTTCATGCACAGTGTTTCATGGTGCAGTGGCTTTGGCTGGTGAAAGCGTTTGCCAGCAGGAAGTGTATGCAGCACTGCCACACAGCCTTAGCACGTTTCCATTGAGCTGCTGGTGTGCAGCATTGCTGTTGCTCTAATCTGACTGTGGAGGTGTGTTCAGCACCAAATAAATTCTCCCTGGCTGGCTTTTTGCCTCCTCTGCAAAAGCCAGTAGCTTCCTGGAAGTATCCAAGGAAGCACCTTTCTAGGCCCTCTCAAAATCTAGGTATTGTAATGCAATGCATTGTGTTCAGTTCCTAGATATTATCAGGAAACTAGAAGTACCCAAAAGATTTCTTAAGACAGAGTCATCCTGTAAATGACACCACTTGAACCATCACTGGGATTGGGAACATGACCTACAGAGCTGAAAGCCTGAGTCTGCCTTGTTCAAGAGCAGAGATGAAGCTTAATGCTTAAGCTTTCTCAGCTTCGTCTGGATTTAACCACTAGAGGGAACGATGGCAAAGTTTATGTGTTTTGTTTAGTCAGACTATCTGTTCTGTGATCAAGTGTGACTCCACCAGCCCTGCACTGCAGCAAGGTGTCCTGTCTATGAGAGCAGTAGTCCTCACCCATGGACTGGACTCACTCATGCAAAGCTTCATTTACTCCTTCCTTCCCGTGCACCCAGTGTCGTGTTTCCTTTGCATGTCAAAGGACTCTAGCAAATAAAATCCTGTCCACAGTCCTGGAGCATTTTTGTTAGTGAAAGCCAGGATTCTACACAGAAAGTGTTCTGTCCCTGCCATCTCTCTCTGGATTTATTTTGATGCTTCAGGAAAGTCTCAGTCATCCAGTCAAGGAGGCAAAACATTGCCATGGTACAAAACAACAGGATGGAGGAGAGATATGAAGCAGAGAAGTAAGGAGAGATGGTAGGGGACTAGCTGACTGGAAGCACATCTTTTTCACCAGTTACAAGCCCTGATTTCAGTTATTCTGGGTCCCACAGTATTTACCAGAAGGAATATTCACTGGAGAGATGTGTTGTACTTCCAGCAAAGTGAATGTACATCCACAGTAACAAAAAGCAGCCCTAAATATCATAAACATTAACCAAGACTCAATACTGAATACATATCTAGATCCTGCTAATGTAGTAATGAAAGCCAGCTTTTTACTGTATGCATTCTATATATGATAAAGTGATACATATGTTTTCTGTGTTCATAATTCCTTCCAAAGCAAACATCTTAAACACTGCAATATAGGTGCTATTTGAAGCTCAAACTGGTCTAATAAGACAACTACAAGAATGCATAAGCCACATGGTAGGAAATAACAATATTGTAGCAACATAAAAACATGTACAAATATATAATTACTTACGTTACACAAACATGCTGCCAGAAATGGCTTTTAAATTTTCTGGGTCACAAAAGGAGCATTTCCTACACAACATTGTGTCCAAAGCTATTGATAAATATAACAAAAATGAATTGGTCACCCCTCTCCCAACCTAAATAGTTACCCACAGTCATCATTTTCTGCTTGTTTCCATTGACCCTATAAGCCACAGAATTCCTCAGAAATGCTCCAAAAGTAGTTGTTTCTTTGGAAAAAATGTAACATAATTTTTAATATTTTAAAATACAGTTTCACTGGTGTTTTGGTTCTCTGGCAGGTTATGTCTCTGGAATGACATCTGCAGTGAAGGAAAAGCTTTCAAGCTTTGTTGGAAATTTGCAATGTCAGCTCATATGTACAAATCTTTGAGCCTTTTAATTGTTCCTATTCTGCTGGGAGAAAGGGATTGAAAGGAAATGTGATTGCTGCTTGATGATAAAAAATGCCCTCACATTGCAGGGCTTCTCCTAATTGCCTGCAGGACCTGGCTGAATTTCTCGCTTTCCTTGTATTCCTATATCCAGATTGTCCTTTCTTGCCGAGACAGAATTGGCCTGAGCCAGCATGGCACGAGGGTGACTGGGCTGCCCACCATCACATGCTTCTGATGTGCCTGGCACTGTGCAGAGCCCTGCCTCTGTGGGGTTAAATGGTGTTACACTATCATTAGCAGCCTCCAAACCTTTTGTGTCCCTTGTGATCACAGGCAGGAGCTCAAATACTTGAATACAAAACCCGCAGATGTCGTCATGGTTCAAGAAAAAGAGACAGTGCAGATTCACATGTAATTTTCTGACCTCATCTTTTAAAGGCCAGTTTTATCCCCATTGTCACTGGTAGGGCTTCGGGCAAAAACATTGAAGCAGGAGATTTGCCTGAGATGCAGTGAGTTGGATGTTTTATTTGCTGCTTTCGTTGTTTAGATTCTTAATTCCTGTATTTATTTCCTCAAATGAATGCCAGTTACTTCACCTCGTGATAGCAGTTTTACATGTCCATTTAGTGGGAGAAAAATGCTACCTCAGGAGGACACAAAGGAGTATGTAACCTCCCCAGGACTAGCTGTATATGTTCAAGGTTGGGGGGCTGCTAATTTTAAAAGGAGTAGTTAATAACTGAAGCCAACTCCTGCTGCCAGCAGCAACTTGCACAATAATCGTGTGTGTGTGCTAGTAGAGAGCATTTGGACCAGAAAGCACCTATAGACATCACTGAGCTTGGGCCCCCCTTGCTGGGGGATACGTAGGGCTGCAAATCACAGTCCAATGGGGCTGCAGGTCTGAAAAACAGGACAAAAGGGTGAGAGAAATGGGGAGCATGGTAGGGCAGGGAAGGTAAACGAAATAAAAAGTTTCAGAGTGGCTTGACTGATTTCCAGAATCAAGCTGAATTTGATAAGCAGCATGGAAGAAAAACAGCAGGGTAGGATTTAAAACACCAGACCCTTTCCCCTGGATAGCTGCAAACCAAAGCTTTTTTGCTTTTCTCTTTGAAAGGAGATTTTTCGTTTAGAAACAGGCATGATAAAAAGCCATATTTACAAGAGTTAAGGAACATGAAAGCAAAAGGAAACTCTGGATTTAGGATTTAGTAAAAATTATTCCTCCCCTCCATTTATCACATTTTTTTCTTTGTGTTTCAGTCCAAGCCTGCCGCTCCCACTGTAATTTTTCCCTGCCTGTGATTTTCCAGTTGCCCACCAGCCAACCCCTCACTCAGCTCTCCATGGCCTCTCAGCCGCATTTAGCACAGTTTAGCTATGGACACCTCCATCCAGGAGGAGCAGCAGTCACAAGCCAGCATGCCCAGCACGTTCCATGCCTAATGTCAGATCTGTAAGAACTAAACATTTCCTGTGAGCTAGTTGTTCTCAGCTCCTACAGCTGCTGAGGAGACAGAAGCTTCTCCAGAGAGAGTTTCCTCTTCGCTGTCTCCAACTGGAATGGGAGGACAGGTGCCCATGTCCCTGTAGCCTAAGGAGGGAAGGTCTGTGCCCTGCTTCAAGCAGAGGTCTTGGGAGGCTACAGCTAGAGATGGTCTCCCTCCAGGCTGTAACCCTGCTCAGAGGGCAGCAGGCAGGAGATGCCTGGAAGGGAAAAAGAATGGGTTAATGTGAAGCATTGGGCTAATGGAGTTTTCCTTTATGCATGGTGTTCCTGGGCTTTTGGAGATGTGATTGAAGCTGGGTTTGCTTCGAGGTACCGCTTGGAGGCTCTGGGGTGTCACTGGAGAAGGCATGTCAGGCAGGTGAGCTCAGGGTTGCCCAGGGGATGAGCTGGGACATAGAAGGTCACAGGAACTGGAAGGGGCTGTGGGCTGTGAAGGTAACATTAAGTATGAAGCATTGGGGTTTTATTTGTAATGCTCATTGATCAACTTACAATCCTTGCACAGGGCAAAATTTGCAGCGGAATTCATCAGGTTTAGACTTATTGGGCACATAGTAGTTGCAAAAAATTAAAGCTTTTTATTCAACTAGACCACAGTGGGCAGATAAGTGCTCCTCTTACCAAGAAGGATGTCACGGGCATTGCTGAAGAGATTCAAGCACACACTACAGGAACTTCTGCTGTCAGATGCAAGCTCAGCACAGCCATTCATCTGACTTCTGCACCACTAGAGTGAAGAAATGGTCCTGAGGACCAGGCTGGCGTGTGAAGCCTCAACTTCCCTAAATCCACAGCTGAATAATTCAGATTATTCGGTTTCATTGTGCAGCCCCAGAACTAGTTAAAACAGTAGCTTGGCTATTTCCCTTTTCCAGCCTGGTCATACTGGGCTTTGTCTTGCAGAGACTGAGGGGAAACGCTCCCTTGAGCATCCACCCCTTGCTTTACTGCTAGTCTTTTATTTCACTCATGGGTGATTCTGAAGAAGAGATTTACCTTCTTCCAGTGCAAGGGAAGACCAGTACAGAGATGCATGAGCTCTGTAGCCTTGTAATAGTAGTAATAAACTAATAAACCCACTTCTCCTAAGTTTGCTATTCCACATAGCCATGACCAAGTGGTTCCTTGTGCAGGAAGCTGAGCAACACACAGTCTCCAGGATTGTTTCCATGAAGATTTTAATCTGCGTAATCCAAGGATCTTTCTTACAATAAACCATTGAAATCAACTCATCTGGTCCCATTCTTGTGTTTAGAGTGATTCTTCCTTTGCACATGCCTGCGGTGTTATGCTGGTCTCGCCAGACACCCTGTTTGTTGTTTCGTGTCATGAGTCCATCCTCAGCAGGACTGGCATTCCCGAGCCTTTCCGCCCAATGCTTCCGCCTGCTCCAGGGAGCCTTTGTGTTTTTCCATGCTGCTGAGATACATCTTTCAGCTAAAACCCAATATGGCCAGCCAGGATTTCTGGCTGATGGAAGCCTGACAGATGGACCCCACTTGCCTTGTTAGGGTGGGATTTCACTGCCCCCATCTCAGACACAGTTCAAGATGTTAGGCTGTTTGCACTTTGCCCCTCTAGTGTGGAGCTGGAGTTACTGCTCTTGCTGGAGTTAGGCAAGTCATGGCAAAAGACAAGTATGTAAAAATGTTAGCTATACCTAGCACATATCCTGGCATGGACTGATGGGCAGGATGCTCAGGAATCCTTTCAGCTGTATCTGCAGAGGATTACTTCTGGTCTGAATCAGACAAATGTGCTTCTGGCCTAGGCATTTCTGAGTACTGTGGTTTTTTGGCAAGAACCTTTATCTTAGCCTTTTATCTAGAGGTTTAATTTGCCATTTCCCCCTCTCAGCAGTCGGCAGAGGTTGCTTGCTGACCTGAGGAGAGATTTTGCAGCACCAGCGTGGTCCCTGCCTTGTAGTCGTGGTGAGGGGTGCTCAGAAACTCTCCTAAGTTATGCCAGAGCCATGGTCCTTAACACCCTTGTGTCAGCTCTGTCCCCTTGCCAGAGGAGCTTAGCACTGGCATTGTCTGCTGCAAGGAAAGTGCTTGGGACAGAATTTGGGCAAAGAGACTGATTTATCAGCGTGGGAAGGAGATGCAGCCTGGGATGGTTTATGTGTGCTCACGGTGCTCCATCATGCAGAAGCTCAAGGGCTCCTGCCTGACAGTGAGCGCGCATCTGCACACCCTTGTATGCAGGGACAAAAGTCTGTGTTCAGCCATCAAGAAGGCACAGGGGAGGAATGCTGGTGGGAGAGAAATGACAGAGACCTGTCTCGCCTGTTGTCCTGCCCCTTGGCAGCACAGAGAAGCAGGCAGTGGGCTTAGCTGTAAATTAGCACCAGGATATGTGCCACCAGAGACATGGGAAATTCTGCAGTTCTCCACTGCTATGGCTCAGGCTGTATGTCATCAATTCCAAAATTGCAAGCCATAAAGTAAAACAAGAAAGATGAAAGTTTTGAAGGAAATAGAACATTCCATTCAGATTCAGTCAATTTGAAGGACTTTCTATAAAAGAAAAGAGCAAAGAGATTTTGTAAGAGTAATTTCTCATTCAAAAAACAGTGTTTGACTTTTGCAAGAACAGAATTAATTTCCCCTGACAGAAGCACTTTGGCAGTTTGGAGACAAGTTTGTGAAACATATCGATGACGCTGAATCTTCTTTTTTCTGCTTTAAAGGATGAAGTCTTAAACTCTGTGATCTTTCTAAGTTAAAACATGTAAAAAAATTGGGTGAAAAAGAGCCTCTCTCTTCTTTTCATGTCAAGCAGACTGCGCTTGCAGACTGAATGCCAGATCAGTCTTGACAGTATATCAGCTACTTCGGTCAACTGTGAAGTCCTAACTGTGAGAGCAATAAATTCACAAATCAAAACTATCCTTCCTGGGACTGAAAGAACTTTATTGATGGAAAAACCATCACACACCGGTTTTCTTTCATAACACTGTGATAAAGTCCCCAAGACAATGAGGTATTTAGTCCAGGTTTCCTTGGTTTAAGAAAACTTTCAATGCACAGACCTTGTATGGAGTGCAACGCTGTTTATGTTAGGCAGAGGCAATAATGGTCTTAGATAAGGTATGCTCCCCAAATAGGAATGATGTGTAGTGCTCAGAGTCCCTGAAAGGGAACAGGGTTTGAATTACCAAACCCTAATATTAAAAGCACTAGCCTGCCTGTGGAAACATCGAGCCAGTCACCAAGTGGCATGTTGCAGGCTTGAGGTAATGCTCAGCGTCTCCATTGTCCCGGCACGCTGGTGCTGCACCTCAGTGGCTCGGAGCTTTTGTTTCGCACAGGAAGATGACTGCATGGCTGTCCTTGCTCCGTGGCTCCTGGAGTTTAAAAAAAGCCTTCCCTTCGTGAATCACAATATGCACTCAGCAGCCAATTATATTTGGCTTCCAAACTGTTTACTCCTTAGCTGATACATTCTTCTCCCTGGCTCTACCTCCACCCTCCTTTTTGTTCTTTTTAAGGAATAGCCTGGGGAAACCAGGACAGCATTTCCAAAATTTGGCTGTATTAAATAAACAGATTTTATTTTCCAGCAGGTCCTGTTTTGTGCTGGGTTGCCTGTTAGCACCAAGCTCCAGTGCTGCTCAGGTTTAGCTAGCAGGGTGCCAAGGACAATGAGAGCTTGCTCTCAGGGCAAATCTGCCTGGGTGCAGTTGTAGCATTGCTAGTAGCATTCTGAGAGGAAGACAGTGCAGGACAATGAGGGTACAGTGAGTTTCAACAGTTAAAAGAGTTTTTGTGTGGAGCAGCACATATTTATCTCTCAAAGAGTCATAAAATAGACATAAAAGACAAGACATGGGAGGGTAAACCACAGCATTTCTACAGGGACTTGGTGCAACACAGTATACTTTTTCAATTATAAAAATACGGTGGCATGAAATTCCTAATGGCATATAACAAATGGAAAGCCATTTTGAACCAAAGTCCCAAATGGCTTTTTTAGAAAGGGATTAATTGGAGTGCTTCTTTTTTCCTAAATGCCTTTCGCAGTACTCTTTCCTAAATGACCATAGCAACAGAATTAACATGAGTTTGCAAAGCAGTTTGTGGACTCCAAACCTACATTTTTCTCTAAAAGAGGATTAAGCCTGTTTTATGGAATTCTGCAACCCTAACTATTCTATGATTTTATATGACCTCTGCCTTGCAGGAGGAACGACTGAAATTTCAGCACATCCTATTTTTCAAATGCTTCCAAATCGATAGTCTTGGTCAATCAGGTCAAGTCGCCTTCTTTACCTGAATCTTTGCCATTCTGCTTTGCAAAGTGTTGTGATTGTCTCCTGGAAGCAGTAAGAGGTCTCGCTGCGTCTCAGGAATGAGCCTTGCCATTCATTGCCCCATGCCTTACTCATGGTTGAGCGTGTTGCTTTGGTATGTAGGGAAATCTTTAAATGCTCTTATCTAAATGCTGACCTCTTCAGGTCACAGCTCTGGTGGTTTGTTAGCATGGTACGTACTTGGCCAGCTTCACTCTGTGGTTGCAAAGGGAGTCCTTGGACCTACAGGGATGTGTCTCTGTGCATGACCAGTCTGGGTGCTATTGGAAGCGAGGGATGCTTTAAGCCCACCAGCACTAGGGGTTGTGGAATTCAGCCTGCACATCTCTGCAGAAACAATGGATGGCCTGGGGAGACTGAAAAACCACTCCTGTGCATGATGCCAAGTCTGCAGGAGCAGCATCTTAGCTAATGTATTTGCTGTATGGCTTTGCAGTGGCAAATGCTTCAGAAAATAGGAATGTGTTATTCAAGAAAGAGAAGGAAAAAATAACGGAAGGAGAGGAATAAGGGCAGACTGGAGGTCAGGAAGGGTCTTGTCCCCACTTTAAGGAGAATATGATTTCAAATGGGAAGTACTCCTTCAGTAGTGGGCCAGGTTCCTTCCCCAGAGATCAGTGCAGAAGAAAACCCTTTCCAAAAGAAGCTCCTTTTTCACAGGAGCTTTACCTGAAGAGGAGGGCGCTGCAGGACCAGGCTTGCCAGATGTAGATCCTGTGGGTACCACCACACCTCGAGCACTCGGGCATCACTGCCAGAGCTTCAAGGCAACTGGGAGTCACCCTCACAGCTCTTCTGCCCAGCCTCCTACTGTGAGAAACTAGATGTTTGCAGAGCCTGAAAACCATCCTTTTCACATGGGGGAGCTGTAGCTTGGATTTTACAGCTGTTTCCTTGACAGGACCCTGCAAGAAATCACTTAGTAAAGAGTAATAAGGAGATTGATCCTGGATGAGAGTTAGGGATAGGTTGAGCTTTGCTTGTGACTCTTCGCAGTTTCTGTGGAGTCTGTGCTTATTCTGAGCTGAGTGCTAATGCTGCTGAAATCAGGGCAACGTCTCCTCTTGTCTTTTAATGGGGTCCAGATCTTGGTTTCCTGTGGTGTTTGGAGCACGTCTGTTTCCAGGCTGGCTTGTTCTCTTTTTTTGCAAGCTAGAATGTCAACTGAACACTAGTTAAACGTGCCTGAAGGGACAGGAGTGTTGGAAGATTGAGTGTCTGGGTGGTAAAGTTTTTAACTGGCTTTGGCCCTCCAGCTCCTCAGGTGGACAGCCTGGACAAAACAGGGAAAGGAGATGGCATCACACTTGCTATAATTACTTTAAAATTACAGAAATTTTTGACCTTCCCTTAAGAAAATAAAGGGAAAGTGGGGCTCATTATTTGTCGTGGATACTTGCACCATTTCCCCCCCTTTTACAGAGCTAATTTAGAATTGTCCCCAAAAGCTATCAGGCTATGTCCCAACTGGTTCCTTTTTCTGATGTCACTCAGAGTCATGTTGGTGCCCCAGGGACCTTTCTGTTGGCTTTTTCTTTGGTGACCTCCTGTGCCTGCTGTGCGGCCTCACAGCTGCCTCCCTGCTAGAGCAACACAAAGATGTTCAGCTCCATCTCCCAGGAGGGACCAGACCACATGGAAAAGATTTTTACTGCTGGAAAAGAAAAGGAAAAAAAGAAAAATAGGGGGAAACTTTCCATTCCATTTTGGTTATTTATTAGCTTTTGACCAAAAGCCAAACTTTTCCAAAGAAAGCAAACAATTTTCACAAAAACTTTCTATTAATTGCAAACCATGTTTTCAGTAAAACCTCAGTATCAACAGTTTCGCGTCTGTCCTACTTCAGGCCTTTCAGAGGAGGAGACCTTTCAAGCCCATATACTGTTTTCTAGTGGGAAAATCCGTGAAAAATGGAAAAATTGTCAAGTTTTGGTGGTTATCTGCACTTCCCACCACTCTGTGAAATAGCACTGGGCCCAGAGCGAATCCAATGGCTTTATGGTTTTGGGCCAAGCAGACCAGTTTGCTATCTATCTAAAAAGACTCTCAGCCTCCCGGTAATCTGTTAATTAACCTCTGATAAAGATGGGCTTAATCCTCAGTGGGGGAGTAGGGTTTAATCCCACTGCTGTCTGGCACAGCCCCCAGGGGCTGCACAGCAGTACAGCTGCTCTAGCACTGCATGTGCTGGTCCCATAGAGCCGTGGGTGCTTGCCTTTATGGGGAGCAGGGCGGACACAGCTCTGCAGTAAATCCAACCCTTGCTGCTCTAAAAGCTGCCTGGTTTTAGCAGTGAGTGTCCAGATGAGGGGCATATTTGCCCAGTTCAAGCAAAGTCTATTTTTTCCTGGTGACAAGCATCTAAGTAAGTCACTCTAGGACGTGCCAGACATCCCGATGCCGGCGTCACCAATTCCCAAGGCTTGGTTCCACCTGGCCACCCAAAGGCTGAGCTTGGGATCTCCCTCTGCAAATCCGGACAATATCCAGCCTTGATGGCCTGAGTGGTGCCAGACCTGGAGCCTCTGCTTACTTCCCGCTGGGAGCTCTCCCAATAAAACCCTTACTTACTCGGGAGTTTAAAACTGCTTGTCGAATTACCTTTGTCTGCAGCTGAGACCGGGGTTCCTGCATTTGTGCTGACCTTGTTCCTGTCTCCTGCCTGTCCCTTAGCTGCCTGTCTCTGCCGGTTTCCTTCTCTTCCGGAGGGCTGGGCACGAGAGCCCGCATGCCGCGGCTGTCTCGTCCCCTCGAGCCCTTCCAGGCTGGAGATGTGCCGAGGGGCTGCTCCATGCCACCACTCTGCATGTGTCCTGCCAGGCTTGGTGTGGCAGTGTTCCCCAGGGTGCCTGCTGGTTGGTACATGAGGAACAGAAGAATAGATGGTACAAGCCCAGCTATACAGCTAAACAATAGGCTTTGTCCTGTGCCTGCTCTCCCTTGAGAACTACCCTCTCAATGGAGCAAGCCTGGTCCTGTTCAACTTCATTTTGGAGGTGGCAGGCTTGGGTCCCCTCCAGGTACAGTGTGATACACTTGTTGCTCCTTTTCCTTGCTAGAAGGGGTTTTGAGGGATGATCATGTTTTGGTCCTTCTTCCTTCCCTCACTGACAGGGCCATCCTCATGTGCACAAGCCAAGATGAAAGCTGCTGTGGCAGAAAGCTGGCAGCTGCAGCGATTTGTGTGCAGAGGGGCTGCACGTGCAGCTTGGTGGGCTTTTTTCTGCTGCACACACTGGCCTTGAAGCGTTGGCTTTGCCTGGTTTTGACTTCAGATGAGCTGATTTCCAGTAGTGTCTGTAACCACTGAAGGCCGTATTTCCATCTGGATATATTCTTTTCTCTTGTCTCCCTTTCCCCTTTTCCTCCTCCACATCTCTCCATTTTAAATCCATGGAGATAGAGAAGCTCAAAATCTGTGGAAAGCAGGTCTTCAAAGCTCCCTCGTCTGAAGGAATCACAGATCTGTGCCCTTTGCTGAAGCCCCATGTCTACAGCTCCTGCTCCACAGAGGAGCGAGGCAGGCAGCCTGCCCAGCTGGTGACTGGTGCTCTGCTGGTAAGTGCAGCCAGCAGCTGGAGCATGATTTTAGGGTATCATGTGCAAGTGGGATCCCCCGAGAGATTTTAAGTGCACCATTTCAGTCTTGGCTTCATGATCTGGGACAAATCTCAGCCTAAACTGTCAGCGATGCTCTACTTCACCAAATGCTCACGCCCTTTGGCTGGAATATTTTCAGGGTTGCTTGGCATTGCATTTCACTTCAACAAGTGAACTAATGCCACTATGGTCTTTACCCTATAATGAGTTTCATTCTGCTTTTTTTCTTCCCATGACTGTTGTAAGTATATATAAAACATGGGTATCTGTGGCTGGATCTGTACTGGGTAGCTGGGGGGAAGAGAAGGGTGTACAGTCAGGAAACCTGGCCAAGCAAGGAATGGTACCTGAAGATCGCACGATAGTTATGGAAAGTCAATTTTCAATTCAAAATTATGTGCCTTTTTCTTAGGGAAAAACATGACATAACAGAGATACAATGATTTATTTGTCCAGTTAAAAGTGCTTTGATTTTGGAAAGCAAATGCAGAATATGCAGTGAAACTCACAGCAATAACGCAATTACCAGCGTAACAGGATGAAGTGTGCCTGTGAGAAGCATTCATTAAGCTTTCTGTAATCATGATCTGATTGGAAGCGGGTCAGGCAAACAAAAAGGGCTAATTTTGGTTAAAGAAATAGTTTCATGTGAGTAATTAGGATATGTATTCATGGGTAAAGCATTTTGCAAATGTTAGCTGCTATGCAAACATACTCGTAATTGTTATTAATAGGGTAAGGAAGTGTTTTGACAGACAGCAGTCAAGATGAACTTTTCCAAGCCATGGTGTTTTCTATAGAGGAATGTGTATATGGAGGGACTATACATCATACATGGAGAGAAGACAGATGGTGTTTTAGCCAGTCAAAGTAATACCAATAATGCTGCAGTTTTCTTTGTTTCACATATCTTTGCAATCACAGTGAGACCACAGCAGGTGAAGCCTTGCTCTTGCTTGCCCATTGCCCTGTGGCTACAAAGAGGAGCAAGGCAAAAGTCTGTCTGAATGTTTATGGTCAGGCAGCCTGCAGCTGCCCAGACCAGCAGCTCTCCTGCCCTACAGAAACCAAGCAGCTGGCCCTTGGAGATGCCTCTGCTCTGCCCAGCCTCCCTGCCTTCAGCTGGATGCCGGGTTGTGACCCTCTGCCTGCTCCCGCGGGAAAGGGAGCACTGATATTTTGAGGAAAGCATGTGGGTTTTTAGGAGGTGTACTATTTTTGATCAGAAAATTGGAAGCCCTTAAAACATCTGCCCCGAACTTTTCCACTTTGGATCTGATATGAGTTTCTTTTTATTTTCCTCGGGACATGAGAGAGTGTGGGGGGGTGTCAGTAACTTTCTTTTGTCTTCCACAGGATCTTGAGTTACTTTTAAAATTTGTTTTTCACGAAAAATCAGTTTTTCCTGCTTCAGATAGATAGGGTTTTTTTCTGACACCTGAGTCTAACTCCTGAGCATAGAACATTGACTCTTAGAAGATGTGCTGCTGAAAAAGAAAAGGAAAGAGGGAAACTACAAATAAATCTCTGCCCAACTGTTTCTTACTGAAACCAGAGATCCTGCATGCAGGTCTCCTGCTGAAATGGGTGTGAGAGTTGGAATATTTGTTTTAATGAGATGGGCTCATGATTTTCTTCTTGGGCTCATTTCCCTCTGCTGGCAGTGCAGAGGAGAGCAGGTTTGTGGCCTCAGGCACTGCAGCAGCTCTCCCCATCAGATGCATTAGGGTGCACAGTGACTGGTCCCACTGGTACCAGTACTGATAGCAGGGAGCATGGGTGGAGGACCTGCCTCACTGCCTCTCCTCACCACATAGAGATGAGACAGAGGTTTTCACATCCCCAGTCAGACACAAAGAGCTCACAAGTTTATAAAGTGTTTTGTGCAGAAAACTTCTGAAATGTTCTAGGGACTCGAACTGCACAACATTAAAAATGTCCAGCATTGTCACACCTTCTTTGCATTTTCAAAAGCTAATATATTGAGTTTGAAGTACTACCTCTCGTAAGTACAGTTCTAAAAAAACCCATGGTTTCAAATGAGGATGAAATTTCCTTATGACTTTGTTTGAAAGATATTTCAAGTCTTGAAGTTGGAGGAAATGGGAATTTTCCTGGGTTTAATTTTCCTTTTCCTTTTTCTATTTTTCTTTTTCCCCTTCTCCTTCCCTTTCCTATTCTCTTTTTATTTTTTTTTTCTTTTTCCTTTTCACTTTTTCCTTCAACTTGCATTTCGTTTCTTTTTACAGAAACAATTTGCCTGAATCACTGAGGATTCCTAAAATGTTGCTCTGACCTAAATTTCCATCTCTGGTAGAACAAGGAGACCATTGCTGGAGATGGGCTGCGTGCTGCAAGGTGGTACAAGAAGGGTGGGCACAGGAGTAAGTGACAGCAAATTTATGAGGTTCCACCTTATAAATTTATGTGAAGAGCAATAAAAGTGGTTTTAAGGGCGTATCTGTACATCTAAACTTCAATCTGTGATAGCGCCGCAAAAAACCCATTTCCTCTGTTAGCGCAAGAACCCTCTGAACCACAGAGCTGATGGAAAGGTGCTGAGGTCAAAACCACTTTGAATGGGGGAGTGTTTAATGTCTGTATAAGCCAACCTGGGATTGTGAGACTTCTATTAAAGCACGGAGAGAAGCAGCCTCCTTATCTCTCCTCAGTGTGGTGACCTGCTGATAAAGTCCAGCTGCTGTGAATAACAAGCCACAAAATATTTGTATATCTAAAATGAAAAATTCCCCAGACCTTGATAAAACAAGATGGCCAGCAGAAGCCTGGCTCAGATGAGGCATTCTTCATCATTCTGCTTCCACTGATGGGAAAAAGCCTTTTTAAGTAACAGTAGCAATGCCTTTAGAGCTGGACAGAGCTTACGCAGATTTAGCCATCTAAATGGTAGTAGTCTACTTTATCTCAATGCCTTGGTGCTCTCAATAGCCAGCTGATACACATACCCAACATGCCATTGGAGGTGGGATGAAAAGTCCCATGGGGCTGCCTATTGCCCTCTAATTTAGATGTCCAGGTCAAAGTGCTGAACTTTTACACTGGTGGAACATAAGTAGCTTGGAGTGACTCAGCTGCCTGTTCAGGGCTGGTCCAAGCAAATACTCACCCATAACCTTGACTGGGTTCAAGAGATCCCAGATGAATATTTGGTTAGGAACAAAATGAAAACATAATTGAATCTAGAGGCTGCACCTCTTTATCAGGCCTTGGAAAATCTCTGTTCTTCTCCAGTGGTCCATAGACCAGCAGGTGACTTTGTCCAAGGCCCTTTGGCCTAAATGCCTCCCCAACTTCCGAAGAGTCAGCAAATCCTACTGGGCCCTAATCTTTTGTTTCTGATGGGTCAGAAGCACCACCTAAGATCTAATGGTTGATGAGAAAGAAATTATCCACCTCCAGGCTGAGTCCCTGAGCCAGCACAGCTTGCTCTTCCAGAAAGAGAGCAAAAAGCGTGGCACAGACAATCATTAAGTACCAGCTTGCTTTGAAGATCAGCCACATTCTTCCTTCTAGGTTTCAGTTCTCAGAGAGGATCCATGGCCTTTACTCAGCCTCCTGCCCTGCACAGGCAACAATCTGTTGGTGCAGCCCCTTAACTGTGCCTGCCCAGCTCTGCATGAACTGAAGCAGCTTCATGGGATTTACCCTGTGAACTAGAGCTTGGGGACTTGGCTTGGAGCTTGCTCACATCCTGCTGGGCAGGATTCACTCTGCAGACCACCCGATTTTTAATATTGAGCTGGGGATTTAACTCAGATCAGAGCAAATCTGGGCCTGGAATGTGCCCTCACATAAATCTTCTAGGCTCTTAGTGCTGTCATAGCTTCACAGAGAGTGCCAGAGAAGGACTGCCCTTGTCTCACAGGGAGCAAAACTATGGCACCTCATGATACAAACCTCTTTCCCTGGATGGGGAAAGCTGGACAGTTCACTTGGCTTACTTGCCTCAGCTCCAACCTGTCAGAGAGCACAGAGTGCAGCATGGGAGGATGGTTCCTATTATCCAGCTTTAATAGCTGCTGCTATAAAAGCAGGCTGACAGCTGTTGGAGAAGCCTCTGCTTTTGCCCCCTCCCCTCTGCCATGGGCTAGCTGCTTGCTGTGAGAAGCCAGATTTGTTCTATTAAAAGAGCTTTCCCGGATGGAGAGAAGTTCTCATGCACTCTGCCCTGGCCACCCCTGACCTGTGCTGGCTCCGAAGTGAGCTGCCTTTTATTCAGCAAGGCTCTGTGATTGGAAGCAGACCTGAGTGGGAGACCCACCCACGTGCACCACAGAATGAATAAGGGCACTGAGCACGTTTGAGGCAGGCAGAGGTGGTCTTGCTCCTGGGGCTGCATGAGGAGAGCCACCACCCTGGCTCCTTGGGGCACCAGCCCTGTTTGGGCACTTTTTGATGAGCATCTCTGGGCTAACATGCAGGTTGCAGCCTCAGAAAGCCTCTCCTGTTGCCTATTAACTCTTGGAAACAGCAGCTGTATCAGCAGGTGAACTGGAGCTGGGGTTTCTCAAGGCTTAGGGACAGAAATTCAGAGTTTGCAAATTTAGCTCAGTGGGGTTTGCAGCTGCCCTGGTGTCACCTGTGTGAGAATACATCCTGCTGTGGGCTGCACTAATGCTACCTCACTCCTCTCCCACCATCCATCTGCTGCAGCAAGCCTGTCCCTGTGTAATGACACCCACAGCAGCAGAGGGAGGTGCCAAACGCAGTCACAGACCTCACACCTGAGCCACTTCCCTAGGTCTGGCGAAGGGTGCTGGCCCCAGTGAGGAGCATCAGGCTGGTGCACTCTTCACTCCGGCAGAGCTTGTGTGTTACAAGGTGCATGCTGGAAGCAATTTTGTCGTGGAAAGCCTACTGGGACTTTTTAAAACAAGACTTCAGAAGAAAACATCTGGCTATGCTATTTTAAACAGAAGGATTTGGGAGTAACTATAGCTCTAAGCTTCAGTTAATAAAGAAAACTTTCAAACGCTAAAAACAAATTAAGAAACCTCCCAGTTTAAAACAGCAAAACAGTGTGTCAAGGGGTCAAAAAAACCTCTGAAATGTGTAAATTATTTATGAGGCAATGTTGGGCAGGCAGGCCACATCACTGGTAAGCTCAACCAGATACAAGCTAATGCTATCTCAAGATGGCAAACAGAGCTGTGAGGATTGGCATCACCCCTGCTGAGTTCCTTCATGCCTGCTGAAGTGTGATGCCAGGATGTTCACTGCACTCGCTTCTGAGTCCTATCTGCAACTGAAGTCAGGAGTTGATATTCAAGTGTATAACCTATGTCCCCAGTAATACCTTTTTATGGAGCCAGTGGGGCATAATTTTAGCAGGAAATATTTAGGTGTAAAAGAGGAATTCTCCAGCGCGCACCTCTCAGCTGGCCGATGAGCAGCAAGTCTTCTAGCAGGAGGCAGTGGTCAGAGCACAGGGCGAGGTGCCAGGAGCTTGTGAGGCCTCCCAACAGAGCTAAATGAAGTGATTTTCTCAGTGATGCGGACTGCTGTGGCAGTGAGCAATCACTTCATTTCCCTGTGTCTTTTCATTGTGAGTTAGAAAGATTTGCTAGTTTCTGAAGCCAAAATATTTTGATAGTAAAATGTCTCATGTTCTCACATAATTTTGACAAGATCTGGATTCTAGAAGTTATTTTTCAGAGTCCCTTACAAAAAGCAGACTCAGTTTCTTCCCAGGGAATGCTCTTATCAGGGAAACACCCCTCCAATGAATTTCCTGTGCAGGGACATATCCTGAGAAGTGGACTTAATTTTCCCGTTGTTTGTGACATCTAATTTAGACAAAGAAGAATTTTCCATCTGTCAGCATTTAAATGTTCCTTCACCTGAACAAATCCCACTGGCCCCTTTTCAGGACTGTCCTCTGGATCAGATACCTGGTGAAAACTCTCCATGCAAAAGAAGTTTCTTTGAACTCCACACAAGGCATCTTGCATTGATCCTTACTTGAAAGGGGAGCCAGACAGTGCTTTTAGCCTCCACTTACATTTGAACAATTGATGCATCAGGTGCTGAAGGAACTTGACCAAGGTCATGTGGTGAGACTGTGGCAGAGCAGAGGTTGGAATTGAAGATTCAGATTACTACCCTAGATTCTGGTCACTTTTTCTTTTTCATATTTTTGGGCACTGTCAGACAGATGTCCACCCAAGAAACAGTTAATTTTCAGTGAGAAGCCCAGAATGTGACACTTATGCCATGAAGAGTGGCAAATGGAAAACTTTGTGCTCTTTTCATTCCTTCAAGACTACTTCAACACATGTTCTCCAAAGGACAGCTTCTACACTGTGCAAGATGAAACAACTCTGTCAAGTCCCTGGTGAGCTGGAGTTATTGTGGCAGCCATGGCTTAGGTCACTCCCACAGCCCTAGTTTACGGTTAGCAACAAACCATGAGCTGGTGATTTCATGACAGGGGATCTCTTCATTATGTCGTTTGCCAGACGTCACCCTTAACAGTCCACATGTTGCCTGTAATAACTGCACCTCACACACCCCTACAAATTACAAATGTTTGAGGCTAAAAATGTGAACCCCAGGGCATTTATATAAAGACTTTTATGCATCCCTTGAATGAAAAATGGTGCAGTGTGTACTCATTAGTTTTATTTGTCATACCGAGTGAACATTTGACAGCCCAAGCAAATTCCTGCTTGTTAGCTAGGAACACGGTTACTCCAGCAGCGTTTTATAAACTTCTTTTGGCAATGGCACGAAACACGGAGAAGTTATCGAAGCACATTCCCTGCAGCTGTTGTAATCTTTACAAACTGATTTCTTATTTTACCAGAGGAATAAAAATAACGATATTCACAATAATAACAATGATGACGATGATGACATAGTTATTACATTTTCATCAGACAATCTCTAAGCACTTTATAAACTATAGCTAAACTTCAAAATAAATAATCCTCCAGGACATATAAGTATTATACTGTATCTTACATGCTCCCACTAGGCTACAGTAAAGATAAAACGAATCCTAACTTATGGACTACCTTAACTTTAAATTTTCTTCTTATCATATTGTTAGAAATAGAAATATTTCTCCCCCCCAGCACTTTTCACAATTAAAATTTCCATCTTGAAATATTTTGGAAAAGTCAAAAGATGGTCAGAAAGCATGAGGATACTTGGAAAACCCCTCATCCAGAAAACACTTTTATTTAGAACTATTGGAAAGTTTATATTTTCACAAAAATCCGGAGATGATTTCTTCTTACCCCCTTCACTTTGGACAAGATTATCTACCAAAAAGTGTCTTTCATAATTAATTTTTCTCACTCCAAATCCCTGTGTTTTGGTTGTTTTTTTTTTTTTTGTAAAATCTCCATTTAAATTATTAGGTAGGGCAATATTCCTCACCATGTCATGTATTTGTACAGTTTGCTTTTCCTTGACTGTTTCTTTAAGCAGTGATCACACAACTATGTACATATACAATTATGTACTGTACTAAGTGGTGACATGCTATTCAAATAGAGTATTTAGGAACATAGCTTGCAGTATATGCAAAACTACCTGTAAAATCCAGATTATTACTTTCCTCTGTTGGATTGTTTGGGTATTCCGTATACTATGAGAGAGAATGAAAAAACCTCAAACTCTTTAAATCACGAAAAAGTGTTTGCAAAAAGAGAGACTCCCTCTCTCCTAATCATTCTAATAAAATTGCTATAAAGCCATAGACAGTAAGTGAGCCTGGCCAATCGAAACTAATAATTACATGTTTCCCTTTAAATTACTTTCCCAAGGTCACACTGCAAATCAATGGCAGATTCGATAATTTAACCCAAGAGTCCTGAAACCCAATATCCTGCTCTCACCACTAGAAAACCACCACACAACTGGCTCCCAATCTGGGAGTGATAGATGACGTAAGGAGAAAAGCTATAGATGTTTCAGGACTTTTCCCTCAGTACCACTCATTTATACAAAATTTCTGTTTTCCTTGGTCTAGGATTGCAGATACTTAGACACATTTTCTGAAAAAATGTCTTGAAATGTTGTCAGAAGCTGCTGGGTTTGTCAGCTGAAAATGACATCTTGAGGCTGCTGTAAGAACTGTTAGCGTTGTGTGCGACTCCTGTCCTTGCTTGAAGAGTAATCCGTATGTCCAAGCTGATAAATACCCCAGTAATAACATAAACTGGAAAATTACCTTTTTCTATCCATTGAGGAAATTTCTCAAACATTTTTTCCAACCTGCTGGCAATACCTTGACATTGACATTGATGTAAAGATACATCAGACTAAATTGAGGTTTATAGCCTTTTTCTGTCAAAAATTCAAAGTATTTTTTTATTCCGAAATTCATTTCCCCATTTTGTTTTCTCACTATTAATTGCAATAGACTGCAATGGGACTCTAATTTCTCACCTTCTTCTCCAGTCCGCATGTTAAAAAGCAGGAATTTGCCCAAAGGAAAAGCATTAAGAAAAAATATCTAAGATTTGGTTTCTTTGTAACATTTTAAACCAAAATGTGAATGTAAAAATGAAGCACTAACCTCTGGATTTTCCTTTAGAATTTTAAAACAAAAAAGGAAAATTTTTGAGTGAAAAAGTTATTAATGCATAGAATGGAAAAATGCAACATCTGTCTGCTGGAGACCCCTTGGAGAACCTGCCCTGCGGGAGTTTTGGGTGTTCAGAGCTGTATAGAGGTGCATCTGATGATATGATTCCTCCCATTGAGCTTGGGGCCTGTCACCTTCTTCCTCACCATTGATGCAGCTTGGAAACTTGGTACTAAATTTGTTGCATGTTCTGCAGGCTTCAAACCCCAGACCACAGGCTTATCCTTAGATGCCTCCTCCAGGTGTGTGGTGCAAGGTTATCATCAATTTTCCTGCCATCTCTGCTCTCCAACAACCTTCTACAGCAGGTGTTCCTCAAGTCCACCTGCCCAGGGCCCACCAGCTAATTTTTCAGTCCTGACCTCACGCAGCAAAAGCTTTTCCCTGCCCCCCAGAGATAATTTGTGGAGGGAACTATAATTAGAATAGATTTCATTGTGAGGGAGGAAAAACTCCACTTAGCTCTACTAACACAGGGTTATCAACGGCCCTGGCCAGTAACAAGGTTATAAGGATGCTTTGAAGAGACCAGTTAGAAACTGGTAGCCTGGTGGTATTGTTGGATGGTGCCATGCACGGGGTCAGTTTTTCAGTGTGCACTCCCAAGATGGCCAGGGTTTGAGAGTGTTCTCACCTGCAGATGAGGAAAAGCTTTCTGTCACTTTGGTATCTTTCCCCATATCACTAGCACTGGACAGTCCTAAACCCAGTGCCTGCAAGGTACTGGTGAGCTGGGTCAGTGTTAGCACTGTCTCACAACCAAAGCGAAAATCTTCACCTTCTGTTTTCTGGGATGCTCTGCCTTCATGACCTTAAGAGAGTCTCAGGAGAAGGAGTTAGTTGGCCTCCTGAGACCCTCTGATGCAGTAAAGCACCAGGGACACATGGAGTTAGCCTGAAGGGAGTTGGTGTTGGGGTACCAGTGACACTGACAAATCAGCATCATGTGTGCTCCTGAAGGGTACAAATCCGGGCTCTGCAGAAGTACAGCGTGCTGAAGCTGCAGCAAAAGCAGAATTTAATTACACATAGAAACTGGGTAATGTGTGTAATAACAATCTGGGAAGGTCAGGTCGCCCTGTTCCATGAGGGAAGAAGAGTGCCTTCTTGGCCTCTCCAGGTGAAGTGAGAAAGGCAGTAAAGTGCTTGTGGTTTGGAAGGATACAACAAGGAGCCATGACTGACTATGCTCCTCTGAAAGGATTACTTGTTGTGTGCACTTGCCTTGAGACATCTTCTGCTATCCTGATTTTAAGAAGGCAGTTAACACATGGACCTATTTAAGATTTATGGGTGCAAGATGTCTGGTGACTGAGAATCTCAAATCACCTGTCATTTCTTAAACTCTTGGCTAAGCTGAAAAGTACCATACTGGAGCTATAAATGGGTAGCATAGCCCAGGGGGAGAATGCAATGGAGGTAAAGGGCAACAGAACTAGCCACAGCTAGTTCATGCAGATTGCATTGAGCAGACATCATCTTTCAGTGTCAGGATCTTCATAGCTGCCATGGAAATTTCCCATTGCATGCTCTGTATGAGCCAACATTACCAATTTCTTCACACCAAGTTCACTTACATCAAGCAGGGGTAAGCTCGCTTGGCTTGGTCGTGGGTGAGCAGTAAGCCATCAAAAAGAGGTAGTCTTTTGGCCTTCTATTGTTAAAGATGGTCTTCAGTGCTTGCGTATGCCCGATATATCGGAGAACTGTGAAGCAATCTGTGGTGAACCTGGTGAACACAGCCATTTTTCTGCACATCTTTCTCCTGAAAGACAGCAGTTGATTGTTCTTGTTGTCTTCCAACACAGGCTGTGTTAGCAAATATAATTTGTTCATTTTAGTGCCTTCCCACTCTTCCAGTTAGAAGAGCTACTCCAGTGCACAACACGGTATTTTCCTTAGAGCATTAAAGGGTTATAGTTAGGGCCATTTGAGACTTCAGATGATAGGAAGTAGTGCAGAGCAGCCAGGTTCTGGGCATAGCTCTCTGCCAATGCATATATTTTGTTGGTTTTCAGAGTAGCAGGAGAGTCTGGGAAGCAGAGTAGAATTTTGGTGCCTCATCTAAGACTTGTGTTTATGTAGATTTGCTATCAAAGTAATATTATAAGGACTGTTCTTTCTCAGTCTGGTTGTAGGATTTAAGGCCAGATCTTGCTGTTGGATACGTGTGTAAACTTCCCACTGATGGTAGAGCAACCACAGAGGTCTTAAAGGAAGCTGTGAGAGAAAGGATGGAGACAAAGACATACCCAAACCACAACATTCAGAACCAGGACCTTACTCGCCTTTAACCTGCTTTTTCACAAAAAAGAACTGCAGACAGTTAATGAAATTACACTGTTGCAGAAATAGAAGATCAGATTTCTGGGTCAAACTTCATGGCTTCACAGTTTGGGGGTACTTTGATCTTGGCTGTCGAAGAGCCCAGACTAAGATGCTGAGACCTAGCATTTAATCTTTGCCCCAGGGGCATCTGGAACTGAAATCCTCTTCAGGCTCATTTCTTGTTTGAAATAAAATAAGATATGTTTATTCCACAAAGTACAATGGCAAACCTTGAAACTTAAACAGACCTATGCCCCTGTATGTGTTCCCTAACATGCTACACGTCATGAGAGGAAACACCATGGGAGCACTCTTCCCACTGCAATGTGTCCAGCCTGTGTCAGGCATGCAGAACAGTTCACCCCAGGAATGCACTATTTAAACTTCATCACAAGTATAAACACCAAGGACAAATTAGCTGAAGTCTCATTAGTTGGGGGCCTTCTGTGATATCAGTAGGAGACATCACCTGATAAGAGGCTGCTTTGCAACCCGATTCCTGCATTTCTCTTTATCATGTGTCTAGGCAATGCTTGGAGAGCATGAATCTGTTAGCACGCAATTTACTTGTGGCTTGCCAGGTCCATCTGCAGGCTTTTCTTTCACTGTGAATTATTATAACATCAAAAAATGCCACCTGCTCCTCCTTGGGAAAAAGCCAGTGTAGAGTGAGCAGCCAGCAAAGCTGTCTGTGATCCATCAATCTTCCTTGTAGCAATGGTGTCCTAAAGGATGTGAGAATTGGGAGATGAATGCCCTCAAGTGGGATGCGAGGTTTTCAGCCCCACTTAGGGAATGTCTTTCCTTAATCACTTGTAATTACACCACATTTTCTATCACAAGAGATGAAAAGCCTGTCCTCGCTCCAGAGACACTTCACTACTGTAGTGAATTTGGAAAGCAACAGTCAGTCAGTGAAGTCTGGAAATTACTCCAGAGGTAAGAGCAAAATTTAATCAAGGATGGTGAGGATAGATATGGACCGCTAATAACATGTGTTTAATGTCTGTGGTTCATACCTGCTCATCTCAGCTCAACATCGCCATTTGGCTGGTTTTTGTGAAAAATAGCAGAAAACTCAAAGAAATCATCCCCCAGTTTACCTCATTTCTCAGATCCAGAAGTAGGCACACGCTATATTTGCAACTTAGTAGTAATTTTACTGGAAAGGATTGAATGGAAATGTTGTTCCCAATAACAGGGGAAAGGTTTTGAAGCTGACACTTTGAAATGAAATATTTCATGTTGTTATTTCAATGTACTTCAGCTGCTAGCAACTGCTCAGGCTCAGTGCTTGCAGCATTGTGTGGCATTAGCTTATCTTGCACATTTTTTTTTCCTTTCCACTTTGATGCAAAACCATGTTTATAAAAGGAGCAGACAAAAGATTGCTTTGGTCAGACTTTTGTTCCAGCAGGGTGGTATGCTGGGACTGAAGTGAAAGGTGATTGTTGCTGTTTATTTAATAAAATAAGCCAAACTCCGACCACAGATTTAGATAAATTACAGCCCTTAGCTTCAAGATTTATTGTTTCTGGGGAGAAAACCAGAATTTTTCTCAGGCTTATTTTTGCTACTGACAGTGCATTCCTTCAAAAATATGTCTTTGGAGAAAAGATTTCTTTCACTCATTCATTTGGATTCACATGAGCTATGCTCAACACCATCTTCTCCTGATGAGGTAGATCCCGTTCTAACAGGTCCCATTTCTCTTTTAGACTGAGAACTGCCCTGCTACATCTCCAGACTAGGTCTCCCAGCCCTGGAGAGGTCTCTACTCATCTGGCTGCAGCACTTCAATCTGTACTGAAAAGGTGCAGTATCTATCTGTAGAAATGGTGCCAATAACACAGCCTGATCTGGTTAGCTCTGTGCAGCAGATGGGCTCTTCTCCCCACCATAAGCACCTCACTATATTACAACCAAAATTTTAACTGTGGCATTCCTTAGTTTTTCTTTCTCACAAACAGCAATGCCTGTTGTTACAATAGCTACACAAGCACGGCTTTTTATGAGATCCTAAAGGCCACCAGACAGAATGCATCATACCAAGGAAAGGATAGAGCTTCTAAGCTGAGGAAGTTTTGCAGACAACATCCCACTTAACTCTTTCAGCCTAGAATATTATTTGCTGTTGAAAAATTACAATAAACTCTTACAATAGAGCAATAGCAATGCAACCTACCTGGACAAAAGATACTCCAACAGAAAAACAGGGTAAACCACCAAGAAAATCTAAGGATGCCCTCCCTAACCAATTTGTATCCTTCTCATTCCACCCTCCTGTTAGAAAGTCAGTGACAACTTCCTCTCTGAAAAGCCCAATTAGCTCCATAAATAGCTCAGCTGGCAGAAATCAGCAATGCTGTAGTCAGAGCTGTAAATCAGAGAGCTGCTGATTTACCCTGGATGAAAAGCTGCCCCTGAGAGTTACTGCCCCTTAGGACTGATTAGGTTGTGTTTCAAGAGATATGTATGGATTGTCTGCATTTCTTTTTTTTTTTTTTTAATTCAAAAGAGTTGGGCAGTTTGTGTTTACAATAAGCAGACCTACTTTAGCTGGAAGTCATGTTCTATAGACTTCTTAATTTTGTCAGTGTTTCTGCTGTTCTGAAGCTAATATGTATGGTTGGTTGGGGTTTTTTTTGTTTAGTTGTTTGGTTTTGGGGGGGATATGTGTGCATTCTGGAAATCTAAGAAGCTATGTAAGAAAAGTCTGGATGAAGCAGATGTTCTGTAGTACAGGAGCTGTCCTTTATGGCTGGATTCAGCTTCCTCTGTGCTAAATGGTACAGAATGGGAATGAATGCGGATGCTAAAAGAAAAAGCTGAGTGACCTCAAACCCAGACAATATCATGCTAATTATTTCACATAAATCAGAGCATAGGAAACTTTGGCATGCTCTGCTCAGTCAATAGGAATTATTTGTTACAGATTAGGAAAGAAAATGGCCAAATTGGAGCTCTGGTTCACACAGGAGTGAATTCAGCAATTGAATACAATTGTGTTTGCGCGTGAACTGAGTTGGAACTGTTCATAACTCTGTGGTCATTATTGTTAAAACAAAGTGCATCCTTCAAAATGCAGGCTGCAGGATGCTTCACTAAGTGGTTGTGCCTCATGCAAAATTAAAACCTTCTCTCAAGAGTAGGCTGGAGACATTGTGACAGCAGGGTCTCCTCAAAGAGGTCCAGCATTTCATGCCTTCAGTTGCAAAGGGAATACTGAGTAAATCGTTTTCTTGGGCACTCTGTCTCTTTTCCACTGGGACACCCACAAAGTATTGAGCAAACCATGTAATGTAAAACAGTCACCCAAAATACAGGACCCCACTTGATGTTACAAGCAGAGAGGAGATCTGCAATGGACTCGGGCACTTTTTCTTCAGTTCAGCAGAACAGTTCAGTTCTGCTCATTTACAAGGGCATACAAATCCTGCTTCCCTGCAAGAGGAATCACACCATTGGAGGCAATGTCTCTATGTGCAGCCTCTGGACATCTGCAAGGTCCTCAGCCAAAAGCCCACCTCTTCTCTAGAGACAGTGTCAGGGTGAACTTCAAGCCAGGAGAAAAGTTTTTTGTCAGCCTTTTTAGTTTCTTGCTTCTCATTCATACAGGCCTTCTTTCCAGAAAAACAAAACAATATTCACAGCCTTCTGATTTAGAGTAACCAAGGGGCAGTCCAATTTCCATCTCCTTTGCCTTAATAAGGAGAAACATATAAACCTAGTGTTTGTGAAGTTCAGTCAACATACCCCAACAATGTCACTTCTCTTTTCTCTGTTCTTTGCTTGTAACTTGGTGTTTTCACAGAATGGGGGGAAACAGATGCATGGGGCCAAGGAAGTGTTTCATGGTCAAAAATCCAGTATTTGCTTCTTGTGAAAGAAACAAATATTTGCACCCATCAGCATTTTGACCTCAAATGATTTAATTTTAGAATCCAGAATTGTGGAGGGAGCACTTCACTCTGGCTTTGCTGATGTACTCCAGTTTGTGTAACTCTTCCACCGGCTGCGGATTGTTATGTTGGTAGCTTTCAGCCTCACCAGCTGATGCTTTTCCCAGTGTCATGTTGATTTATTTGTCTTCATTGGAATTCTGATAACATTTCACCAATAAATTAGTTCTAAATTAAACTTTCTGTTGTTTTTTATGTTGGGCCCAGTGCTGGAAAGGAAATTTCATTTCAGAGATACTTTATTCTTCTTTTTATCACCCTTTTCAGTTACAGACTCACCAGCTGTTATATTTATTTTACTTTGGGTGAAAGTTGTGAAAGCACTGCATAAATTATGAATAAAAATTTGCTGCTAGTGAAGATGAGCAATTGTAAGAAACATTTTAAATAGCCACAAGCCAGAAGCAGTTGTATGTGCAATTAGGGGTGCAACCTAGCACCATTAGAGAACCTGTGCCTAGTTTATGTTACCTGATAACAGAATGAAACCCTACTGTGACTGTCACTTCAAGCCTTCCCATTTCCTTGCTACCAGATGAGTACAAACACTAAAAGCAGCATTGAAGCAGTCTGGCTCAGAGCCTGAACCCATGTTTCGTTTGTCTCTATTCCTTTGTTTGGGTATATCACTGTTGCCCCGAAGGCAACGAGCACTCTCTCTGAGCATCTCAGGCAGGGCTGGGGACACTGTGTCTCCCAGGTCCTTGTGGTCTCCCAGGACTGTTTGGAGGACCCCGAAGGGTTGTCTCCCCTTACCTGCCAGCTGGGTGCCCCAGCAGCCTGCCCTCCCCAGCACAGCCTCCCCACAGTTCAGCCTCTCCTTTTCCTTCACTTCAATGGCTGAACAGCTTTCAGTGGTTAAGTTGAAAGTAGTTTTCACCTGCTGGGGTTCCTGGGGAAAGTGAGCAGCAGACACACAGTAATCCCAGAAAAAGTGCTCTCTTTTACATTAATCTAACAAAAAACCTGAGCAAAGCAAAGCTCTGCAGCAGCTTGTTACATCCCAACCTCTGCAGCAGTATGGCCCAACTGCAATGGGCATGGGCAGAGGGGAAAAAAGGAGGCAGGAGGCTAAATTTGGTTTGCCTGTGCCAGGCAAAGCTGAGTTTGCTTTTCTTCAGCATCATGCTTGCCACTTCTGTGCTTTTAAACAAGGCAGGAAATTGCTTCTCTCTGCAGCTCATACACGAGGTAGCAGGAGCTCCACCACTGCATGGGGTTGCTGGGCATCTTGGGCATGCTCCAGAGGGACAGTTGTGTGACCTTCTGAGGCTGGGCAGCTGCTTTGACAATGGGAGAAACTTGACTCACAGGTTTCACTGAGGTCTTTCCATTTTAGTAGCACTCTGAGGTGATGAGAGGAGGTGAAAAATGCATGTTTGGCTTAACTGAATTCCAAAATGGAGGATTTTATGGTATAAAATATAAAAGCACTGAGCACCGTGTCTGTTGGAGTTTATTTTTGTAGCAGATGCCATTCATTCTCCTCTTGCCCCATCTTTTCAGCGCATTGTAAGTAGTAGTGATGTATAGTCTTCTTGATGAAGCACTTATCTGGGGCCCATTACTGTAATGACAGAGGCCTCCGTACTCTTTTGAGGCTTTATTATCAGAACAACTGCCTTGCTTCAAGCTCATTTTCATAAATCATCATTTTCTCATAAGCTTAAAGAAAAAAAAAGGTTTTCTGGAAAACTGTGACCTACTTTATTGTGTGATTCCTCACCACTGGTCCAGCTGCCAGACCCAAAGGCAGAGCCCCATCAACTCATGGTTTGCTTCCAGGAGATTACTTTATATTATTACATTCTTTTATAATCTCCTGGCTTTGAGTGGTCTTGTTTACAAGCACTTACAGTGCCTTGCTCAGTGCTACAACCTTGAATTCTGTGCAGAATTGCTGAGAGATCCGTGCACACAGGAACAGAATCACACCTCCAGACTTTGGATGCAACTTCATGCTCCCAAGGGGGCAACCTGCCTTGGTCACCTTGTCCTTCAAAGTGGGGAGGTCATGTGGGAGGTGTCTGGTCAGAGGAAGGAGAGCCATGCTCCTTGCCCGAGGAGGTGCTGGGAGGAAACCCTGAGAGGACACACACCTCACACCTACCAGTGCCTCTTGATCAGCCCACTCCATCTCTGCCTCAGAGCAGAAAGAGCACTCATGCATTTTCTTCTGTAACCTCTTATTATTTTTGGATGGGAGATCCGGAGGAATTCCTAACAAGCATGAAGCAAAACCAAACGTCTTTGTTCTAGTCCCCAGGGTAAACATTTCCACCACTGGAAGAAAATCAGGGCTCCTGAGGTTCTTAACCCATGCCTGCATCCCCGCACTCGTGCAGAGCAACCCCATCTAACTCTCCTGATGGTGACATTTGCCAGAGCAGATCTTCCCCTCATGTCCCAACTACTTCCCACCATCTTGTTTGCATATGCTTCCTCTCTGCCATTTGTGACTTCTTGAGTCCCTCTTTTCTGTCCCACCCCTACTGTGTTGAAGGGCCACATCTCACAGGCCCAAGGGTCACCTTCTGCCAGCCCCACATGATGGAGCAGCCGCTGTGCCCACCTCCCTCCTGCCGTGGGGCAAGAGTTTCCTCCCATGCTTTCCACTGCGCAGTGTTTTCCTAACAGATAATGCAAAGAAATCTGTTTGCAACCCCTGCCGGCTTCAGTGGCTCTGGGTTTTCTCTCTCTCTGTCACAGGAGTTGTGCAACTCTGCATTTCCCTAGTGTTTTATGTCTCCTGATTTCTCCTCCTGGCTGGTGATCGTAGCAGAGTCTGCACGCCATGCAGGCCTCTTTGCTCCTTGGTGGGGCACACTGTTGGGGTGCTTCTGCCTTGGAATCAGCAGGCATCCTGCCCATTCCAATGACTGCTCTCTTTCCCAGGCACTGAGTCATTCCTGTATTAGGCCTTTGTTAAATCTTTGGATGCAGTTCATGTCTGAGTGACGATTTCATCTGATATTTTCGGATGTTAGTTATTTTAAGGTTTAGGGCGATATTCTTTTTTTGTTTTCTTTGGCAGATGAACTCATCCCACTGTACAAACACAGGGAAATCTGAGATATTTATGAATTTGGGATAGGCACCAAAATATTGTATTATTTAAGGAAAAATACGAGTCTCTTTAAATGTTAATGTTTATTTTCCACTTTTTCTAAACAGAAGAATGATTTTGTTTCAGAACTACATTTTCTTTGTAGATTGGCATCAGTTACAAAAAGATTGTCCAGAAGCTTGCATAAAAGTACCCAAATGAGCCATTTTTGGTTTCAGGCAGAGCCTTTGTGTTTTGTTTGGGTTTGTTATGTTTTGTTTTGTTTTGCTTTGTTTTTCCAGTTTCCAGTTCCTTACCAGAACCCCAGCAAGTCCCTGGAACTTGGATTTGCATACCCCTGTGGCGTGAAGAGCTGTTCCCCTGCTTTGCCACAGCAGCTTTCTTATCCTTGGCATCTCTTTTATTAACTCTTCACTAACATGCAGCACAGGGACTGCTGCATGGTAAGACCCTTCATGGCTGCATTAAACTGGAAGGGTCCTTCCAAGGACACCTCTGTCCTCCACCAAAGCTGTTGTCAGCCACAGTTCCTGGGAAAGAAACTTATTAAATTTCTTCTTCTGGGCTAATCCAGTGGGAGTTTTGCTGTTGTTGTTTCATCTTTCTGCCGATGTGCCTCTTGCATCTCTATTTTCTTAAAAATACATACCTTTTTCTACTCCTGCCTTTTTTGTCTCTCTCTGGGACAGGATTTTATACCTGATGTAGATGACCAGAGCTACACCAAACAGATAATGAAGACACATAAACAAATCTGTTACTGTTTTGATTCATTTTGCTTTGCAGTTTGTGGACCACTACAAAATTGCTGGAGGAAGCATCTACACCTGTGTGGTAAAATTGAGCCTCCTGCAATAGGCTAATTCTGAATTACTTTTTGCAGACCCCTTTGAAATTGTGTTTCTTAAGCCTCTTAGGGATTTCTAGGCCACTGATTGAAACCAGTGGTTTAGTGTGCTGCTCTAGTGATGGAACTGAGGGAGATACTTGTGTGAAGGGAACACAAGGTCCCACTAACTCAGAATTAAGAGCTCTGTTGCCCAGGTTCTTCAGCAATGCTTCTTAAATATACACTGGATCAGAAGTGCTGAGGGGAGGCTTGTATACACAAAATCAACATGCAAAAACATAAAAGCACTGGCCAAATAATGTCTTCTTTATACATTCAGACGTCTCCAAATCAGTGGGATTAATGAATGTAAATCCTTACAGCCAATGGGATTAGCATATGCAGATTTTCTCCAGAGGAAACCAGATGATTGGATGAGCTTTTGTTGAAGTCACAGTGTTCCCTGTCTGCAATTAGCTACAAAGATTTTTAGCTGTGACTAGTTTATTCAGCCCTTGTCTGTGTGCAAAGTTTCAATGAAATTTGACTAGATGGAACATTTTTGTGGTCTGCGTTATTTCGTTGTTGAGATGTTTCAAACAAAGGAACAATTGGAACAGATTTCTTAAAGGACCAAGTTTCTAATTAATTGCAAATCACAAACTAACAAATTACCAGACCATTCATCTCATACCCAGAGGGATAAGTGCTGCCAATTTGAGGAGGATACTGTGTTTTTGAACATAACAAAGAAGCTGAATTCCTGTTTTCAGTGCAAAATGGAACTGTGCTTTAACTGTGAAATTCAAAATCATGTCAGTATTAGAACAGTTCTAATTTAACTATAAAATTCACTTATCCGCTGATGATACTCTCCCATTTGATTCCCTTGCAGAGATTTCCATCATTTCCCTAATACTATCTTTGGCCATCACCTAGAGACATCTGTTCTAATGACTGCTGCCACTTCTCCTCTTCATTAGTTTCCTGACGCCCTTGTTTTTTGGCACTGATTTACATCATTCAAGACAGGAAAACAGCCTGAGTACCTTAACTCAATGTCACTTGCAGTGATACAACAAAACACATCGTAGCCTCACAGGAAGTAGCGGGGGCCCCACAGAATATTGCTTGTTCACCAGATGTGCAAGACCCAAGAAGTTAAGAAAACAAAAGGTGGCATTGAAATAAATTAAGCAGCAAAATTCCAGCTCTGAAATTTTGAAATAAAAAACCCTAAACATGTTAGGTTATAAATTTTTAAAAGATACATAAAAGCATATTAAAAAAGAGAGGGGAAAGACAGTTTCAATTAGTTGATTTAATTTATCCTGTTTTCTGATCACTTTTTTTCTAACATGGGTAATAACAAATGCTGCAGTTAAATTATGCCTGGCCATGTGTTAATAGTGTGTATTCTTGAAGGTGGACGATTCTGGCAAGGCTTTCCTCCCTCTTTTTTTTACCATGCATGGAAGGTGGTATTCATTTCTGGACCCTCCTGTGTGCAATTGGGCATGAAAGGTGCCATCCTGTAAAGCATGAAGGACGGCTGGAGAACACTGAGCCCTTTCCAAGCAGGAGGAGCTGAGCAACACAGCTGCTGAGAGAGTTAGGGTCTCAGGAGGTCGCAGTTCCTCTTAGAGGATCAAAGGAGAAATGGCAATGTGAGAGGCTGTAGCAGGACAAGGATCTGCACTGGACCCTGTTGTGATCATGGCCACACTGCTCCTTCCCACAGGCTCTGTTTCCCTCCGTACTCTTGCCCAGATAAGCCCTTGAGTGTAAGGATTGCTTGGGTGCCTGGGTCTGCCTGCACTGACCTGCTAGTGCTTCAGCTGGGTCCCTCTGTGGTCCTGACGGTGCAGACTGGAGGCCTAGCAGAGCATGCTGTGAATCCTAGCCAGGGTGCAGCCCAATCCCTCTCATTGCATTTGTGAAACTTGGAGGCAGCGATGTACCTGGGCTTTGCCTTAATACGGATTTGGCACACTGACAGACTGTGTACCTGCAGCTATAAAAACGGACATACACTTGGTGTTTATACAGTAACCAAAACCGGGGGTTTTTGCTGCCAAGACCCCCTTGTGCTAATGTAAGAAAATCAGTGGGCATTAATTTATTTTATTATATCTGTCTTACCTCCCCAGCAGCAGAAGAAATCTTATAGCCAGGAATATTTGGCAAGGGTGAGCGTGGCTGTTTAGTCTGATCATTACTATATATAAAATCGCTGCTATTAAAGCAGTTACAGAGTTACTGCATTATAGTATCAGAGATTGCACACATCCATCCTTAGCTACTAAGCCTCAAAGATGCAGGGACCTCAAGCAGGAAGGTACCTCCAGAGAGAGAGAGGAGTCTCTTGGGGCTCAAACTAGCGTATTTTCTCCCTTTTTAGAAGGCATTTGCCTAATCCATAGCTAAGCCTCTCCAGTGAGAGAGATTGGACAACTTTCTGCTCCTCTGTATTGACAGATAGAAAGCTTTCCCCAGGCTCCAGCCTAAGCAGCCTTTTGCTGCATGTTTAGCTGATCTTTTCTTGTCCTTACTTCCAACCAGAGCAATTGCTTTCTGCCTCATTTATTAGAGTTTTGTGTGCATTTAGGAATGAGAGTCTTGCCTTGCCTTCATGTTCTAAACTAAACAATCTTCTCCAGACTAAACAAATGCGTTTCTTTCTACCTCACTGCTTTATTTTACAAATCTCTGATCATACTGGTTGATCTCCAGTATATCTATATCTTTATTAAAGCACAGTGTCCAAAACTTGATAAAAGCTTTCAACTGAGGCCTACATACCAAAGTACACAGCAGAATAATTGCTGCCTTTGTCTTACATGTGATGCTTTCATACGTACAACTCAGGTATTCATATTTTTTTGCCAGGACACTGCACTGTCAACACAAATCCAGCCTGTCATTTGCTACATCCCTCTGACCTTCTTCTGCCATCCCACTGCTTACAAATTTCTTCCAGCTTTGTAGTTGGAAATTTGATTTCTCTTTTCTGAAAGTAGCACTTTATCCTAGCGGTTACTTAATCAGGTTGGCTGTGGACCATCTTTCCAGATCGTTTCTGTACTTTGATGCTCGGACTTTGATTCTCTCATAACCTCTCCAAGTTTAATGGTAACCACAGATTTCATCATCTGCATCATTAGTGAAAAGAATGGAAACAGGCCCAGAGAAGATCCCAGAGGAATCCCACTTGAACAACTTCCTTTTTGATAGGAACAATTGATAACTGTGTTTTTCGGAGTGAAGTTCACCCAGTTGTGCACTCGTCCTGTTGTGATTACATTTTAGCTCATACCTAATATGACCATAACAGAAGGCTAAGATAAATCACATCCACTTGCTCTTCTTCATTCACTAAGACAGCTGGTCTGTTAAAAAGGGAAATTAGATCTATTTGACATGACCTATTCTTGACAAACTCAGGTGGACTGCTTTTTATCAACATACCATCTTCTGGGTATTTAAAAACTGATTGTTTAATAACTTATTCCAGATTTTTTGGAAACCAGGGTGAGTGGTTTATAGCTTCCTGGGGCCTCATTATTCCCTTTTAAAGATCAGCATTATAGTCACCCATCTCCTGTGCTCTAGGGCTCATCCTGTTCTGTGTGACTCCTTTACAATAATTGCTTTACAATAATTGTTAGCGATTCACAGATTACTTCATTTTATTCTTTGAATAAGTTCAGGTGAACTTTATGAGGCCCTGCTGGTTTGTATACAGTTGGCTCATCCAAGTATTCTTTAACGTGGTCTTTTCCTGTTTTGGCCTGCAGTTCTGCCTGAATTTAAAAATAATTTAGTTAATTAGCTGATCACAAAAAGCTTGTTTTTTAATAAAGGCTGGATCAAGAGACACGCCAGGCTTCTCTACATCATTTGTTATTTCCTCTCTTTTCCTGTTTAGCAATAGATTGAGACTTTCCTTTTTCTTCCTCTAATTAAAATGTATTTATAGAACTTTTTCCAGCTCCCATTTATGTCCTTTCCTAGTTGAAATGCCTCCTGGGCTGTAGCAGCTCTGCTTCTGTACCCAGTTGTTTGTCTTATTCCCTTGCGTTTACCATTAGCTGTACGTGTTTTACTCCTTTCTGTAGTATCCACTTTCTGAAGTCCTCAGAAAGCTACTAATGTCACTGTATATGAGGTATAAGAACACTCTGATGTTCTTCTGTGTAGGGGTAGAGTGCTTCAATGTTTTTATCTTAGTGGTCTTTTAGGATCTGTTCCCTCTTCTGCAAAAAACCTTGGTTATCTACTTGAGAGATTTTAGTTGCCCTGTTGCTTTTCTACACAGTTTCGAATAGCAAAGATCTTCTATTTCCACCATATCTCATTGTTTGGATGTCTTGTACAAATGCTTGTAAAAGCTTCTTCTACTTCCTATTACTGATGGGATGGCCCATAGCAGATCTCTGTCCTAATCTGCCCCAAGGTCAGCTGTGTCACAGCATCTGAACAAAGATTTACAGTTCTTTCTCTTCCCTGGGCTCCATGCATTTGCCTACAGTGGTCAACGCATTGGCCCTGTATTTACATTTTTGTCTACTTTATAACTGATGTTTCCGATTCCCAGACTGCAGATAAGGACAACACATTTTTCAGTTAGCTGAAAGCTTCTGCAACCAGATTTCTCTGAGTCTGCTTCAGAGGCCACTGTCAGATTATTTAATAGGTTGGGATAATTTAAGCCCAGTTTGGTATAATCTCAGCCACAGGCATTCCGCTATATCTCTGTGGGGCTGTTTTGACTCAACGTGCAGTTTAGCCTGAATGAGTTGATTGCAATTTGACCTAATGCCTTCTTGAAACCGTAAGAATAAGCACAGCTCCTCGAATGACATGTAATATGGCTGTTGGCAAAACCAAACAGCAATCCACTCCAGTGTGCAGCAAGTCTCACCTTAAAGAAAAATACCCAGAGACACCATGATACATACAGATTTGATGCCCATCATTATATGTTGCTTCCTGATGCACTGCTGGGACATTAGCTCTTTTTGATCTCAGAGAGAAACCATGACACTCTCACCTCAAACAGCCCCTTTCTGGAAGGTCACCCCCTAAGTTGTCACCAAGCCCACAAAGAAACTAAATTCTCCCTCAGCAGGACACTAGCATGACTTCAGAGGCTCTTTTATGGTCCTCAAGTTACAGACATGCCTGTGAAAGATGGTTTCATTAGGGCTTGCTTTGGCTCTTACTGAACTTGGGACCCTAATGACATAATCAGTGCAGGATCAGGCCGGGGGAAATGGAGTTAAACACATGCAGAAGCCCTTGAAAGGCTGGAGCCAAGACTGCAATTCTTGTTTGGCCTGGCGTGTCGTTTCTGACCCATCCCATTGTTCTGAGCTTAATGCTTAATCATTTCCTCTTTGCTTGTGTTTTCATATATTATGATTTTTAATTGTGTTTTTTTATTTTAGAGAAACAATAAAAATAAACTCCCTTGAGCTACAGAATGTGGATCAGCACAATAAGGTCTGGGAGTGCCTTTAGTCTCAGCACTGACCCTGATGCAAACATGAATTTCAAGGTGACAGCTTTGCCTAAAAACTTTCTGATCAATAGCTTTAGTCCTGGCGTGGTTTCTGGGAATACAAACACTCCTATGGCAGGAATTCAGAAGGACCATTATTCTAGAGGGAAGGATACTTTTGAAAGGGTAGCTAAGACATTCAGGGGCTCTTCTTCATTGGTCCTCATTGCAGAACTAACATTCTACATCCTACAAAAAACTGTAAATATTTAATTTTCCATATCATCATTAAATTAAACTAATTCAATACAGCTGAAGCTTAAACATAAACTGAGGTTCTTCTCTTCTTCTCTATGTCACATCTCTGTAGTGGAAGTGAAGTTTATGCTGGGAAGTGGCTGAAAGGAGTGGAGGAAGAAGAAAAGACAAGAAGACTCTCACTTTCATAATGAAAAGATCAGTAACATAATGATAATTTCCTTAGATTCCTTACTTCCTCTCTTGCAGGGGAACTTTTGGGAAGAGTTACAGTGGAACAGACCAGGTGGCTGTGCAAACTGAAGCTGTGGGACAGGTATATATCTTCTACCATTAAAATGCTGAAATACAGTCTCTTTGTAAGGCAGCTGCAGTTACTTAACAGTCAGGCTGAAAATTAGCAGAATGAATAGGTATTTAAACAATGCCAGGACACTTTGATTAAACATTAAAGACTGAAGGGCCATGCAAATTATACTTTGGTTATTGCAGTTCCACCAAAAGTGTAAAAAAAATGTGATGTGATCTCCCTTGGGCAAACACAAAACATACTTGGGAGCTGCTGCTTTGAATTATGATGGCACGCTTATGGAAAACAGACAATGTTGATACCACAAGAATGTGATGGGTACCATTAAAAGTGACTATCACACAGCAAACCACAACCCCAGTGCCTTCAAAATGTAAAAAATTCAAGTCAGAGGATTTGTTTAGGGAAGGGATTAAAAGCATGTAACTCCCTCTGTGTTATTTCAGCCTTTATGCAGTTTGCTAACAGCTCTTTAAATAGAAACTAAACAAACTAATTATGCTTTTGAAAATTAATAAAACATATGCCCTTCTGTACAGAATATAGTAATAATACAATTGTGCTACAAAAAGAGACAGAAGATGCTGTCCTAAGTCTTTCCTCTAAGTGGTTTCTGTAGCCATGTTAAAAGAAGTGGTGCCTGGTCTAATTTTTGAGTAATAGGTTGCAGAGCCATCTTGATCTTCTGGCTGCTGGTCCTTATTTGAGGCAAGTAGGTAGTGACTGACACCAATACTGATGAGGACATGCAAAAGTTCCTTAAACAGGCATTGAAAAATGTTGGACGAATTTACATGCAAGAGGAGATTAATAAGAGTGGACATGAGAAATGCATGAAGGGAGTAGGTGGGATAGATAAGAGAGGGAGGAATTAATATTCACATTGTCTTTAAAACAAGATTGCAGAGATTCAGTGAAACTCAGCAGTAGGAGCAAAAGTAATAGTGATAAGGGGAAGCACTTTTTCACACAATATGGCAACTAGACATGGGAACTCCTAGTTACAGGATGTTTTTGAGGTTAGGAGTTTATCAGGATTTATGTAGAGAACATGAACATGCCAAACCATCACTGTGAATGCTAAAGAGAGCCAGGAACCAGAGCAGCTTCCTGCAGTGGTGGGGGAGCATCACTTCTCTCCCAGAGGTGGTCCATTGCCCACTTCCTTATGTCAGCTGCAGGACCCCTGCCCAGAAGGCCCCACGGTGGGATGGGCTTTGGCAGCTCCTCTCTCCTGCTTGGATGAGTTTGGTGGAGTTGGTCTGGGCCTTGCTGAGCTCCCACTTGCAAAATGCCTGGTGCTGGAGAGAGCCCCTGGCAGGATCAGGGATAGCACGGGCCATGGGAAGCATGGCTCCTTCAGCCTGCAAGATATCCTTCTTCCCAAGGCAGGCAAAAATGCCTTATCTCTACACAGGCAGAAGACTTAAATACCAGTTGTTTTGCTGGGAAAATCTGTTTCTCTGAAATGAGAAACAAAATTGGGTTCCACTCCTTTCTTAAAACACACGACGCAGGTGCTGATGCAGATACCTTTAGGCTGCAGTCTTGACTTTCCATGCTGAAATGGAGCTGCCTGGGAGCTGTGCAGGAATGGGAGAGAACCCCTTGCTCCAATGAAGACCTACAATGGACTTTTCATTGCAGGAATCTGTGACCCATTTCCATGACATTGCCCTGAATTTTGCTACTGGGAAGCAATCCTTCACTCTGAAATCCCTTATCATGAGGGAGAATGTAATATTTATGTTTTTTTCCCTGTTTACTGCAAATGTTGATAAGCTGCTCTGGGACCAAGGAGCTGTCAGACTCTATCCCTTTTTCCTCCTAAAGACTGAATAATTAAAAAATAAATAAATCATTAGTTGAACTTTCAGTAACTGTTTTAAAAAATTCATGCAGTGTTGGAAAGGTCAATGTCCAAAGTAGTTTGGGATTCAGATCCCAGCAGGTCTGATGGCTGCCTGGTTTCTCCAAGGAAATGCTAAGTGGGACACCTGAAGGGAGGAGGTATTAGTCATTAATCCAGGAGTCAGCAGCTGGCCAACTTCAGTGATCTCAGTAGAAACAAAACATGTGCATAGTGTGTGGTTTCTCAAAGCTGGGGTTTGTTGCCCGGCCTGCCAGTCTGAAGAATTGCTTGCTTTTGCAAGTTTAATAGTAAAATGGATTATAAGGTCAGGGAGTAGGCCAATGCTTTAGTCATCCAGCTGGGAGACCTAAGGATGCCTCACAGGAATTATCTGGACAAGAGGATTTTGATGGATTTTATGTGAAACTGATGAAAAAGAACTGGTTTTGGAGAAAGGTCACATACAAAGTCAATGTAGGCAGTCATCTTCATTACCTATGTGTCTTCCCCATGTAGAAACATGGGCAGAGAAAGAAAGAGCTTTGATTTTGACTAATGATCAGTCAGAAAAACTCCATGATGGGGCAACATGAGTTCCCGAACATAGCATACTTGCTTTAGGGGAATATTTCTTTTTATTTGATGAAAGCAACACTGTCACAGTATACCTATTGGTAACCTTGTCCTCGTCTCCTGATTCTCCACTCATTTCATTGTAATTGCCTCTCTTTGTATGGGGAAATGTAAGAGGAAAAACATGCAAAGCCTATCAGAAGAAGAATGTGTAATTACTGGGATTAGACCACTTTGTACAAAAAGAGATGGGAAGCTGCAAAGGCATTGCCTTTAATGGTCCAACAGTGTGCTTTTCTTGCTACTGCCCTTGTTAATCTGTATTTTCCAGCATCACAGTGAAGTTACATACAGTGATGATGTATGAGTATGAGAATACTAATTGACTTTAACAAAACTCTGTCTGTGGCACCAGCCTGTGGACATGTCTCCTGCTCACCATGACTAGAAGGTAATTTAAGTGAGTTTAGTCACCTATCTATGGAGCTAAACTCATTTTAGTTGTCTTGTATCTGCTGCAGAGTCAGAGGTCCATGACAGTGCCAGACAGAGAACATGTACATCTGTACAGAGGACAAACTGTTCTTCAGCATCTTCCAGGGACATCCTGCAGCTCAGCATTTTCTGTCACCCATTGCCATAACCCACCTTTTCTGCAATGAACAACAAGCAGGCAAATACTAAAACTAGTTACTTCCTGATCATATGAATTGATGCAGCCTGGTTTTCTATGGGATTTCTGTATTTCATCCGTATAATGACAACCAGTGTAACCATTTCTCATGATCTCATGTTTCCACGCATTTTTGTGAAATACCTCACAAACCCTCATCTCTTCTCCAGCAGTCCCCTAACTCCGGGGGAGCCAAAAGCAGCACGTGCCATGACCTGTTCTGAGCCATGTAGTGCTGACTGGCTCTCTGGGATACATTAGCTCCCTGCCAGCTGGCAATGAAACAGGACAGATAATTACTGCTCTCACCTCACAGTTGTTCCCTCACTCAGGACACTAACTGGGCTTTTCATCCTCTAGCCAGGCCTTGGTTTTCACTGCTTTATAGGAACTTACTTTTCATATCTCTCTCACTTTATCAAATGTGACTGAAAGTGGCCAGAGGATTCAGAAATTGTAGGTGAGGAGGCAAGTGTGGGAGGAGGGAACTAACCAACAGCATATGCAGCATGCAGTGGTGTAGCACAACTGGCTGCAAAAATACACGTCTTCAGAAAAATATTCCCCAAGCATGTTGGCTTTGTGTGCACAACTTTCTCCTGGGAGAAGATGTGAGGGAAGAATTCTCACATGGGATGGATGAACCACAAAGATTCATGGGCAACTGCAACATGTCCAGGTTACTTCACAATGAAGATACAGGGAATTTGTGTTGAACTTTGGGCTTGTGAACATGATACTTGTCACCAGCCCTAAAATAACTCGAATGTAGGCACATATATTTAAGAAATGAACAAGATATAGCATTTGCATATGGCATTAGAAGGAAATATTTTGTTCCCTTTCAGAGCTGTTAATGACAGGCTGCACAGCAGGACCTGCTTGGAATTGCTTAGATTTAAAATAATGTTATTTGGAGATTGACAGAAAAGAGTAAACGGGTGCCACTGCCATCAGTAAGACAACAAGGAGATGGATAATGCTTGGATACTGATCAAGGCTGTGAGAAAAGTCCCAAAATTCTACAGGAAAATTGTAATAAGAAAGAAAAAAATTAATCTTATAACAATTTCTTGCTTCTAATTCCTGTTGGCTGCAGTCTACTGGCCATCTTTTGCTCAGATATGAGGCTCACGGCCTGCCTGTTGGCAATTCTGTGGGTAGGAGACCACTACGTAATGCCTTTTTACGTTTAAACACAATTCACCTTTGTAGCAGGAGCTTGCTTCAGGAACCCTGCAAACATTAAAAAAAAAAAAAAAAGCCTTATATCAAGAATTTTGTAAGAAGAACTTTTAATGTTTCTGTCTAGAAGAATGTGTAGTATTCAAACCGTATGCTGATGACTATGATATAAAGTCCTGAAGGACTCGATGTTGCCTCCGTTCAGCTGCTAAAAGAACTACTACTTTTTGTTTAGGCATTTCAGTTCAGCACATCCCTTTAAGAATAAGCTTGCCTATCTGACTTTGAAAGAGTTAGAATTAACAAATGATGGCATTGCTATTTTTATTCCCATAATTTCTAGAAGCCAAGTTCATACAAAAGCCCATTGTGACTATCTCTTTTCATTACACTCAAGCAGAATATAGCCAAGTTCTGCTTTCAGTTACAGCTATATAAATCTAAACTACCTACATATTCCTTGCCAGTAGTACTTGTGTATGCTGGGGTGATTGTTCTATAGTATTATTTTCCCAGAAGAAGCAAAGCGATAATTCATCCATGTGACTTAGCAAGTTCCAAAAAAAGTTGCAAACACAACCAAAAATGGAACATGAAGTGAATAGGAAAAATGCAAGGAAATAAGAAAATAATTTTAAGATTTCCAATCTTGAACATAAGTATGTATTCACAAGCATGCACACTGAAAAGATCTGTTAGTGATCAACTCCTTTGTCACTTACTGCTTGAGTGCTGGATTCAGAGAGTCTGCTGCTACAAAATGATGTGTGAGGAGCAATATGGAATGAGGAAGCAGATCCAAAAGCATCCAAGACCTAGCAGCCCTGGGGAGAAGGCTTGTTATGCAGCTGTTCAGTCTGGGAGGTGCTCAGGCACTTCAGCAGCAGAAGTAGGACCGAGAAAGAGAGAGGGAGAGAGAAAAAGAGATAAGGCTAGTTTCTGATCTATTTTGGGTGCTTAGGCACCATTCTAGCACAAGCAGAGCTATTCTGGCCTTGGTAGTGCGAACACCTTGTAGATGGGAGGAAATGGGGACTCAGAAGCTGGAGTGTGGTGGATCTGAGGCTGTGGTCTTGGGAGGCTTTTCCAATGGGCTGCATGCATTGCTTTCACAGCACAGACGTGTTTGTGGTGTAGGTGAATGAAAGCCAGCACTGATTCCCTGCTTCACAGCCATTTTGGCATGGTCCTGAGGCTCCCCTGTTGACAGAGCACAGGTGCCACAGAGGCTTTCAAGGAAAAGCTATTTGAAATGGAAGTAATCCCTGCAGCCTGGATGGATGCCTTGCAGGGAAGTGTCCAGGCCCTGGCTGAGCCAAGACAACACATGCCAATTTGGCATTTAACACACATAAATACATGCTCGACCTCTGTTCATATTAATTGCAAATATTAGAGGGCTGAAAATATGTGGCTTGATACCAAAATGGAGGGTAGCTAAAGCAACTGCAGTGAACCTATCTGCACACAGAAATACAAGCCAGTCAGCAAGAAAACATATAGCAAACTAATGGAGATGTTTGAGAGGAAAAGTTTCCCATGGATTTGCAGGAGTCACAGCTGGAAAAGACATGATGTTCCCTTCCTTTGCCAACACTAAGCAGTTTTGCAGTGTTACATACCTACAGCACATGCACTGTGCTCTGTAGGGCTCGTTGAAGTGTTTAGTAAGAGCACAGGCCAAGCAGTCATTACGTTTGGTATCATCAGGTGCATCTCCACAATACATGGGTAGATGGAAGTGACAGCATAGAATCTGAAGCTTGGCACATGGTATAAATGTGATCATTTCTTCTCTGTCCCTTTGCTTGCTGTTTGTGAGGTGAGACTCCTTTCTGCCAGCACACTGTGCATTTCTCATGTTGCTCCACTGTACTAACTCATAAAGTCTTCCTTGACTATTCAGGACTGTGGTGTCTGGGTCACATACTGCTGTTTCCATTCTGGTCAGAGGGCTGAAATATTTACAGCTGTAGTATACCAGCCCTCCAGAGGACAATAGATTCCTTTCTGAAGGTCTAATCATGCCTTTTCCCAATTCTTCTCCCTACATGCAGTCAGCATGTTTGAGAAGGCCACCTGCAACATCTCCCTCCAAAAAGATCTAAAAGAAAGCAACAGTGAAATAAAGCTTAATGTTATATTCTAGTGCTCTCACTCATCTGGCTGAGACCAGGAATGCATGGGTGCAGGAAAGGGGGAGAAGTAATATGTATTCATCTCATTTTCCCTACTGTATTCACCAAAAGAAAGGATTTATTTCCTCTTTCTACCATTAAAAAAATAATCTAAGGAGGCCCCTCTACCCTGTTGTCCTTGTTAGACTGAGTGGGACCAGCACTGCTGTACAAGCTCACCCCAGAAGCTCCTGATGGAGGGAGGCAGCTAGCTTGCAAAGGAGAGGCCGGCGCAGGCCTGTGGGTCCCTGAAATGGGCTGCTAAAAGAGTGAGTGGAGAAGGCAGCAGTTTCTTTCGGGAGCTGGATTCCAGGGAAGCTAAACTGGACAGAAAAGTGCATTAGTGTTCCGTAGTTCTTAGTCCTTGCATCACCTTGGTGCCTGGAGCTGCCAAACAGCTGTGTAGGCACAGAGCAGAAGAGCTGCTCCACAGAAGCTGGACCTGAAGCCACGAAAGTTGTGTATGGCCTGAGGCTCAGGAAGGCAGTGCATCTCCTCAGTACAAAGGTCCCTGGGGACTACTTTTTCACAGTTTCCGTGTTTGCACTACATTGCCCACTGCAGCAATCAAAGTGGTGCATCAGCAGAAATGGGAGGAGGTGTCTCTCTGCACAGCCAGATGGGTCAGGCTGTAAGTCATGCAGTCCTGGGCTAAAGAAGTTGCACATACATCATGCAGCATCTCCTGCTGATCTTCTCACACAACAAAGTACATCCTTTGCTCAGTGGCATTTTCCATACAGCACGAAGTTCGCACAGCTCAGATCTTTTCCCCAGGCTGCCACCCTGGGCTGAGCTTCCCCGATTCCTTGCAATTCTGGCTCCTCAGAAATGCTGGTGATTCCTGGCACATGAGTCCTGAGTGTTTGAAAAGAGACCACAAAATCTCCTTGGTTTGTTTCAAGTCCTCCAGAGGCGCTTTATTATAATGACCTCGCAAAAAGAATAAACTCAATCCAAGCTGCTAGACAAAGAGTCCTTGGGAAAATCTGGTGTGCTTGGCCTGACGAGAGCCCAAGCATGGCAGGGAAGCTGGGGAGCAATTATGGAGAAAGTCTGGCTCCTCTCACCCCTGAGGACACATAGGTGCTCAGAGCAGGCAAAATCTCTAGGACAAGAATGTGATGTTAGGGAAGTTCCTGCTCAGTAGAAGAGAACTGAAATGTTTCAGCATCTCATAGCTTGTTAAGTACTGGCAAAAACTTCCTGAGAGCAGCAAAAATGCTTCCCAGTGTGTGTGGTGAGCAGGCAGCTGAGTTTCAAGACCTGAACTCCAAGCAGATTAATGGTAAGTGACAAAGTGGTCTTCTTGTAAAAATGTCTAAACCATCCATTTCTTCCCTTTTACTCATATTTTAATATAGAGCTGAATAATTTTAGATGGCAGTCCCCTTTATTCTTAAATAGTGTATTTATTTTAAAAAAGAATAAAAGAAATACCATCCTGAGGTGACATTTGTCTCCCCAACATGGAGAATGTCAGCTGGATGGTTCAAGCACAAAAGAGTAATTTCAGCCACACCTAGGTCACACCAAAGAATGTTTCAGGCTCCTCTGACTACATAGAGCACTGCTTGGATGTTCATGCCACAGAGACTCTCACACAGTGATGAAGGCCCGGTATAGAATAGACCATCAGCATCCCTGAGTGTAGGGCTGTAATTTGTATCTGAGGCCTGTGAAATAAAGCTCTGGAAGTGAGATGTTGGGAAATACGCACTTGGAAACATATTTTGAAGACTACCTTGACTATAGCAAAAGCAACAGCGGCAGTGATTGCATGTTGAATTATTTTATTCCACTGTGTAGTTTTCACAAATTGACTGGAAGTGGCTAAGTTTCTTACACAGTTATAACACATTCATCAGTCATGTTTGTAGCAAGTGACACAGTAAAGCTGGAGACAAGGAGCAGCTTTTCCATGACCAGAGCATGGCAGTCCCATATGGAGGGAGCCTGGGGAAATTTCACACCAGACATATGTGAGTTGGGGGCAGACACTGCAAGATACTGAAGATCTTTCACTTCAGTGGAAATGAGAAGTGCTGAGAAAACTCAGTGCCTTAAAGGTTAAGATTGACAGGTATTTCCAGATTCCCTTTATATTGTGGGAAGCATCACAGATTCCAGAATCAGGGTCTGAAATAATTTGTTTCTGCATTTTAGGTTTCATTGTTTGTTCTCTTTTTGTACCCCTTCCCTTCTCAATTATATTCTCCTACAAATGGAATACGCATTTTATTATGAAGCAATTTTTTGTAAGTGTTCAATTCCAACAAACATTTTCAGTAAATCAAAATTCACCATTTTAATTCAGTGTTGCCTAGCAAGCCTTTGACTGGATTGGCTTTTTAGTATTTAAATTTATGAATTTTTAGTATTGTTTCATCAAATCTCTTTCTTGTAAAAAAGAGAGTAAAGAAATCAAACAAGAAGACAAAAAAGAAAAAGCTTTCGTTCCTTCCTTATTTCACACATTCCTCCCTCTTTTTCTTCTACTGTAATCCCTCAAGAAAAGAGGGAGAAATAAAATATCTGAGAAGATACATTGAAAGACCTGAAAGCTGGGGTTTTGCTCTCATTTCTCTCCTCTCCATTTTCTTTATCTGTGGGGAAAAGGAGAGGAATATGAGCCTTTGTCCCTCCACTTCCCCTTCACAAAGATCAGAGAAGTTTAAAAACAAAGAGAAAATCAAAACCTGGGATTGAAAGTCAACAGAATTACTTGAATTACTTTGTTTCAAATATTTTTTGGCAGAAAAATGTATTACTTGGCAGGAGAAAACTTTGCCCTGTTTCATTTATTGGTCAGTTCTATTCATTAGCATTGTGTTAAGAGTTAGGCGCTGCTTGTGTAGACCAAATTATGTCCATGATAGCTAATTAGTCCAATCCCACTGCACCTCATGGGATTTTCTGATTTTAAGCTAAACTAATAGGATTGTATATTAAAAGAAGGGAGAAATAGGGGTTGAAAGATCTGGTGAGGCTGAAGCCTGTGGAATGAAGCTGGATGCATTAGCTCTGACAGGAGTGCCGGCAGTCTGTGACAGCCTCCCATCCTTCAGAAGGACTGGGCTCTTTTTCTTCATAGAGCTCACGGCAGCAGAAATGTAGGAAATCCCTTTATTCTGGGAGTGAGCTGGATGCCGATTCAGAGGTTCATATTGAAGACAAGTATTTTGCATTGATGACTAGAGCTGCCCTCACTGGCTGCACGGTCCAGAGGGCTCTGTGTAGCTCTGACCAAGGGTAATGCTCTTGCTGGGAGCAGAAGAACCCAAAATTCATGTACCAGAATCTCACAGCAACATGTCATTTTTTTCTGCATGATGCTCACACAGTAAAGAAGGTAATTTATAAATCTCAGAATAACGACTCAAACTGGCTATTCTCACTGCATTTATTCTCACTTCTGCATCCATGACACAGAAGTACTCAGAAGCACTTGGAGGAAAGTTCCCCCATGCTTTGTTCTCCTCTGCTGACCCCTCCTGTCCAGGGACTCCTGAATGAGGCAGGTGCCAGTGTGAAACAAAACTGGTGTTCAGAGGACAGGAGAGATCACCTTAAGTCCCACCACTTCTTTCTTACAGTGAACACCAAACACAGGTTTCCTGGCTCCCAGTGGCATGTGCCGTAGCCATAGGACCACATCACCTCCAGTTCCTAACTTCTATTATAGCATCACATCCCCTTATCCCCCTGGACAGTTCATTGAACCTCCCTTTTCCAGTTCCTTCCACTATAAAAGGGTGACAAAGAGACTTGCCAGCCCCACTTCTGTGCACAAAGTTTGATGAAAGGACAAGGTGTGAATGCTGACTGCTGTCAGCAAAAGAAATAGGGCAGGTTAGCAGGTTAGGATACCACCTATAACTTCTGTATTTACTGTAGCCAGGGACACGGAGTTGGGTTCTTGGTTCCAGGGTTATATTCTACTTGTTGGTGTGCAATAAAGTATGAGAGTAATTTTAAGATATATCAGAGATACAATGCTGGTACTGATGGACACAACAAATATCAAAGACAATAACTTAGTGTTGGGCTAGCCATGTCAAACTCCATCCCACTTCAACTGCTTTCCAGGAAAATAGATTTCTGGTTTTAAATATGAGGATTAGCAACAGCAGATTTAGGGCTTAAAATAAAGTATGTAGTTTAGATTTATTTAAGGGCCCTTAACTCTCAAACACTTTGCTTTAATATATTGCTTTCTGGGCTGACATGGCTTTCATTTTTCATCACTACTTTACATTCCAGTGTTTGAATGTTTTACGCAGGGGAAACCCGAGTTTTTCAAAAGCTGAAATTCTGCTGTTTAAGCAATGCTTTCCTTTCTTCTCTGTTTGTAGCAGGTTCTTAGCAGAGAGAACTGTAATTCAGAACAATTCAATTTTCTATCATTTGCAAGAAGCAAGAGGCAAGACACAGTAATGGCTTAATCCTGATTATGCACAGCCATTTGTGAGGACTGACTTCCAGATGTTCATGTTCTTTTATTATTTCTTTTTCTTTTTAAATGTGAATGCTATTCATGTCTTTGGACTTGGTGCTAGGAAAGAAATCTTTCAAATTCCCAGGATAGAAGCACTGATCAAACTTCAGTCAAACTGAAGTCAGAAAGCCACCCTGAAGGTCTAAATATTTGCTGGACAGGTCTAAATCAGGCTGCAGCAATGGAAATTTTTCTGTCCTAAATTCTGCCCTGGAGGGAATTTCTACTTGGAGAAGAGCATGTTCAAGCTTCACTTTTCCTTGGACTCTCTTTAGAGATAGCTAAGTATGGCGAGGTCAGAGCTCTAGGATCTGATTTGCATCCAACCAGCTTTAACCATGTGAAGGCATTGGCTGCACTGCCAGCCAAGATTGCATGGTTAAAGGTCAATTAAGATTATTCCTAAAATTCCAAAGAATTGAGGGGCGGAAATGGGGAAGAAGACAATGACAAAGTGTTTGAAAGCCAAAAACGAATTTGGTAGCAAATGTTCTGTGTATACCAGATTTTAGACCCCATATGTTCTAGAGTCAAATGTCCAAGTCACGCAATCCCCATAATAGGCCTTTCCTGTAAACTGTGCTTTCTGGCTCAGTGATGCAGGCTGGCTTTTCAGATGTGAGCTGCTCTCCCCAGTCTGTTTCCAACAAAAAGTGCCTTTTTAAATTGAATTTTGGTGCTATCTTTGCACACATTATTTTAATCATCCTGCTGGGAGGGTTCTCAATGTAGAGAGACCGGGAGGTTCATGCTGAGGCTCTGCTGTGAGGATCCAAGGGATAAACTGGAGTTCATGCAGCTGACTTGCGAGCAAGCTTGCTAATAATATTTAACTCTTAAAGGAGACAGCTTGGTCCTGACAGCTCTGATTGCCTTGGCACACTGTGATGGAAATGCAATTACAATTTTGGACTGCTGTCAATTTGTTCCAGATAGAGAAAGGGAAGGAGAAAAACTGGGGTTTTAATTAAAAATAAATAAGTAAGCCCAATTTTGAGAGCTTCTTCCTTAGCTCAGCATTATCATTATATTGCCATTATAGTGATTCCAGATACACGTATTGACAAATTTTCTCCACTTCCGCAGGTAAAGATGGCCTCTCAGCCGCAGTCTTGAGCTGGCCAGAAGGACTCCAGCAAGTGCTCTCTCTGAGGCTGTCTCATGGGCTTCCAAAGATCTCCCAGTGCTGCACAGTGATCCCTGCAACCATGGTTTTTGGCACAGTAGCTCACAAGAGCATTATGATAAATCACTGTTGATTATAACATAGCTATACAATAAAAAATATGAGGCCTTTCATTGTACTGTACACGTAGGCCTCTGCCTGCCAGTTTCACCTGTTTGGCAGCAGTTCTGATCTGCTCGAATGGCAGGAAGGGCCAGCGAGCTCCCATTACACCAAGATGCTGTGTAAGGGAGCACACTTCTGAATCCCACCTCTGCCTCTAAGGACTATGTAACTACTACACCTTGTCTCGATCCCTGCCAGCACAGCTCTCCCTCACAGTACATGTCAAGTATTAATTACTGCTCGTGTGCTGTCTGCAAAGATCACTTACTGCACCATGAAAAAAATGCCAAATATTATTACAGCCTCTGTATGGGCGAATGGGCTGAGTTCCCCAGCAAAGCCCTGACTCCAAGCAGAGGTTGTGATTGTGGGAAGCAAAGCAAAACAAAGCAAAATAACCCAGGAGGTGCTTTAACGCAGCTGAATAAAGACACAGAACAAACCTTCTTGACAAAAGTAGTGTTGAATTAGTGCAATCCGATCCCTAAGCTAGCTATGGAGATGCATCATATTCATCACCCAAGAGAAAGGAGCCAGTATGGAGGTGGGGGGGGGGGCATGGGCAGTATGGATAATTGTAGAGGCCTGCTGGTAGATGGAAAACATCTGGTTTGTGTTTGAGTTAGGAAGGGATATTTAACTCTATTACCCAGATTTGTATCTGTCAATTACTTATTCAGATTTATTAGCATAGGCTCACGACATCAAGGTTATGCGAGGCTGAGAAGTCTTTGTGTGTTGAGAGCCACAGAAAGTTGATGTTAAGGTAGTAAAGTTACAACAAACACCTGCATGTCTGTCAGTGCTGTGAACAATGGGACCTGTGCGCATTGGTGCTTGCTGATGTAAACGTGGATGACGGGGATGCTGTGTGGTGGGTGTCTGAATAGGGAGGCACCTGCCCGTGTGAGCAGCGGTCAGTGTGGACAAGGGGATGTGAATGGACAAGGCAATGTAGCTTGGAGACACTAACACTCCCCAGCTGAAATACAAATACAAACAAAAATACAAACAAAAACACAAACACAAATAAATAGAGATGCAAATGCAAAGGCAAATACAAATATAAATATTTTGCGACCAACAGCTCACAAATACAATGAGTAAGGGTGCTTTTAGTGACTTTCTTCAATACTAAGCTGCCTCTACATTTCAGCTCTCCTGTGGCAGTGTTTTACCCCTTCATAATATTTACTTACAGCACCATCCTCAATATCACCATGTCCTCTGCCTTGTCCTGCCCTACAGGCCATCAATTCCCTACCTTCTTCTTCCAGTGCTCCTCCTTCCCAGTCTTATGTCTCTTTATCCACTTTCTTAATGAAACATCCTTACTGCTACATTCAGATACCCAATCTTTCCTTTTGCCCTTCTCAGTGTGTAAGACCTGACATGTGTTTGGTGATTTACAAATACTCAGTCCCCTTGAAAAATAGACCCAAAGCATCTCAAACCAGATGTCCAAGCTGAGGGGTAACTTCAGAAAGGGAGCTGAACTGACTTTCCATTGGTGACCCAACCTGACAGCCTTGGGACCTGTATTTACAAATTCAGGGCATCAAAACGCAGTGCACTGAGCCTGACAGTAACTGTGGGATTATTCTTCTGCCACCTCCCTCCAGCTTCTAGCTTGAAAGTATTCATTCTGGGAGCAGGGACTTTGCCAGGTTTCTTAGGTGATTATCTGCACTGTAGGAATAGCAAAAAGTGAAAGCAAATAGGTCACAAACCACTTATAGGCTGAAATTACTGCCCCGCACTGTCCCAGGAATCTCTATGAAGACTGAAATGTAAAACACAAGTGCCATATATTTGTGAGATTGTACCCACTCTGGTTTATCAGCAATGGTTTCAAAGACTGCTAGGTAGCCAGTCCCTGGCAGGTATAAGCCTATATTTAACATTGCTCAATGACAATTGTTATTTAAATGCAAATAGGGACATTTTTTTCTTTCAGTTTCATTTAATACCTCCAAGATATTAACTATAATTCATCATGCTTATAACTTCTGAAATTAACTTCCCTCCCATAGAGTTCAATAAATAACACTTTTTCTGAGTAGCCCATTCACAGTGCAAAACTGCCTTCTTCTTCATATTTTTCACTTCATAGAATGAAACCATATGAAGTGGTTAAGATTTACATGGTCAGCTCTGGCAGGCTTTTTATATTTATTTGGGTTGCAAGATATGAATCAGTACTGGGCCTTTCTCCAAGAACGAGTTATTTGTTATCTTGCTTCATGTGTATTTCTGGGTCAAAATTTGATAAGGTGTTTTTAGCATTATTGCATGGCGTAGGTAGGGTTTACGTTGTTCTGTGCCAGCTTCTGTGTTTTGACTGCAGAACATTACCTTCGACTGCATTTTATCACAATGGATCAGTGGAAATTTGAAATTTTTCCCAAGTCAGAAATAACATGTGTGATGGTGAATCAGATAGTGTTCTTCAGGGACAGTCCCATTTTACTGAATAGCCCATAAACACATGTGTGATCAGGAGTAGAATTTTTTGATGATTTAGAGCCGTGATTTAAAGTCACATGAATATGGCTTCCTTAGAAAAAATATGCTCTTTAAATCTGTACGAAATCTAATTGCTTTTGTGGGGAGTTTTCTGCAGGACCAGATTTTAACTTCATGCAAGTCTTTCAGGCACGTACGGACATGGTGGCATGTGGGATCTTTAGAAATGCCCTAATAGATCCCTCTAGTTTAATGTCTGTGATAATTGCTTCAACTCAAGTCAAAAGTCCATGCTGGATACATGATACTATTGCTGAATCAGTCAGGAATTTTCTTTATCTGTTTCAAATATCACACCTGGGAATCTCCATCTTTTGGTGTGAGCTTGAGCTACAGGTAATGCACAGTCCAGGAACAGGACTTTGGTGGCTTTGTAAATTCAAGCCACCAGAAAAGTAGTTGACTGGGGAGTTAGGAACCTGGCACTTCAAGCAGCAGCTGGGCAACTGAATTGAAATCACGACAGATAAATATCTTGGTAACTGTAAGGGCCCAAAGCCAAGAATGCTCAAGATCTAAGACCTGATCTTATGTATAAACACAAATATAGAAAATTTCCACAGATATTAGTGACTCCTGATTCACCCTTGTTTTGCTTTTGTAGACTGGGTGATATGGAAGTCCTTGATCTCTGTTTTCTATCACACCTGCTACCCTAAGAGGTTTGGTAAAAATAAACAAATGTCAATTTTAGAAAGTCATGTCTACATTCATAGAGACCTAAGTCTACTTTTTAGCCTTGAATAGATACAGAACTCCTAAGTTAATGTTTTTTCTTCACGTATATCTGTCTTGTGGGCATGTCATGAAAAACATTAATAATCCACAGACAATTTTAGCTTTGCTCAGAACTTGTTCTCTGCAGCAGGAAAACTATAGTGTGATTTGTGCAAATTAGCAAGGTCACCTCATTCAGTACATGCAGAGCACTTCAAAATTCTCTTTGTGAAAAATCCTCTAGTTTACACAAGAGTTTGTTCTGGATTCCTCCAGAGGGAATTAATAACAAAATACTTCTTCTATCATATATCAATATGATATATGATGATATATGATGACACAAGAAAGTAAAAACAAGTCATATTTTGTTCAAAACCTGACATCTATAACCCACTTTCTCAAAATCTTTCATTCCAAATATGATGATTTTACTCTTCATGCTGTCATTGGCACATCACCTTGTTTTGTGGAACAGAATTTCTCCACTACATGAACCCCCTGGATGTTTTTCCAGCTCAAGTTTTGCATCAGAAGTGAATAGAAGCAAAATGCCAGTGTTGCTTGGGTTTGTTTTTTCTGTTGTGAAAAAGGTTTGTAATTTGATCTCTTTTTCACTAGACAAAAATCTCTTCCTCCCCTGCAGAAATATTCTCAGATCTCTTTCTCACTTTCTCTCTTCATCTTCAGTTTCACTTTTCAGTTTGTTCATTATCTTTGGAAGGAAACCCTTGAAGTTGTCCCTGTGCTTGAATATCTTTGATATGCCGAAGTTTCCTTTTGTATCCCACATTCCTGCTCCAGGCAGCTTCATTTGTTGACTCTCTGATAGCAGACATCACTGTATATGTCACTGATCAGAAATGAGAGGAAAAGAATGCAAAAAAGAAAGAAGCAAAATACCTAAAAGTTTGGTTTGGCAAACAATTCAAAGCCTCGTATCTGATCAGTCATGACCTCCCCTCTGTCACTAACATGTTTCACTACAATTTACATTTAAATGGTGTTAAATGAAGACTTTTATCTTGGCTGCCCACTCCCTCTGAGAACGTTCTTTCCTGCCACGTTCACCTCATGCTACTTTTACAGAAACATAAGGAGAGATTGAAACCCGCATGCCTGATGGCTCTATTTTAACTCCATGTATAAAACACCCTCTTTGTAGGTGCCATTGTTAATTGATGGGCAGTGCAGGCAAAGCCATGACAGGCACAATATGAGGAGAAATATCACTACAAGGAAAAACAGGTCACTGCAAAGGATTATGCTTTATGGCCAAGAAGCTGAAGCTCTGAAACTGTTGTTGTACTTTATGGAGAAGAGGTTGAAGTTGAGAGAGATATTTATTAGCGTGGAGTTACAAAAAACTATCCCTAACAGTAATTCAGAGATTATGTGATGAGATGTGGGTTTGGTTAGGAGAGGGATTCCTAGGGCCCAATCCTGCTGTGTACTGAGCATGTTGTCATCTTTCCCCAGTAAAATAACTCACTCCCATAGGTAGCTGTGGTGAAGGTCAACAGTTGGATTATTCTGATTCCAATGGGACCTGCATCCGGTCCTCTCACTATTTGGAAACTCCACATTTCACACAGCACCAGAAATTCATCAGCATGTGGTAATTAATGATGTGTACTAATGATGTACACAAACAGAAGGGCTGGGTGTCTCTAGGAGAGGGGGAGATGTTAACATGACAATTAACTCCTAACTATTAATGTGGTTTTTCCTTGCCTTCACACGCCCCCAGACTCAGGAAGAACTGAACTTTTATATCTGTTTAAGATAAATGTCTCCCCAGTAAACTGGAGATATTAAGTTCAATTAAGCCTTTGCTTTTTGGTGGAGATTTTCCTTCCCTTTGAAATATTTAGTAATTTCTCAGACTTAGAAAATGTGATCCTTGTGCACAGTGATCAGATGCACTTAGTATTACTTGCATCTTGCTTTTGTGATATTTACCAACTCTGTATTTTACAGGTTACTCAGGTATTTCACCAAAAGTGACCTGTGTTTTATGGGTCTGTAGCCCCCTGGTTCCTCTCCTTCTCTGCAATATCAAAATACCCCTGACCGTCAGAGATTTGGATTACTGTATTCATTGGAGGTAGGTTGAAACATTATCCACCCTGCATGGATGGGGAATTGAAGCACGTGCCAGATGAAGTGATTCAGCGTAAGGAAGGAAGTCTGTAACCGCTCCACAAGGAATTGAATGTGGGTTTTCCTAGTTCCAGCGTGGTATCCCCCGCCCCAGACAATCCTTCTCATGCCAAGTGCTCCAGCACTAGATCTGTCATTAGGCAGCAAGACCGTCTCTGCTAATGATGCTTGAACCCAGGCATGAGGATCACACATGGCAACACTTCTGAATAAAGCCCTGATCTACAAAATCTGCAGTAAAGGAACAAGGCAAGAGAAAAAAACAGGGCTGGACTTGACACACTTTGATTTGAGCATGAGTGAGGCCAGGATGCAGCTCTAGAAAATATCACACAGTATTATTTTGAGCAAAGGCTGTTAATGATACCACATGTAAACTGGGGAGGACAGTGTGGGTGTACAAGAAAGCAGACCTAGGCTGTACTGGCTTAACATGCTTTTCAAATCATTCTCCATTAGCCAAAGAATTACTGTTCTGCTTACTACACAAATGGAGCACTGAAAATAAAAGCCATTATCTGTCCAATCAGCATCTGGGTCACAAGTGTTTTGGTGTGGGTGGGTAGCTGTGAAATATTTCTAGTTATTATTGCCAAGAAGAGCTTGAAATATCACCAGAAAACAAAAATTGCACTAACGATAAATAAAACAAAAAGGTCAAAAGACCCCCAAATGAAAACTCTTTACAATGGAATATTGATAACTTAAATAGGAGAGGAGGCAGGGCTTTGTGGCCCGGGAACATTTTAGAGATTCTCATCACTTTTGAATGTCTTTGACAAATTGGTTAGTTAATAGCAATAAATCTGGGAGGACATCAAAAATGTAGGAGGTAGAGGTAAATACAGACACCACATAGAAGTGTTGAAATAGTGATAAAAGCTTGTAAAAGTCAGGTGTGGGGACCTGGTTCATGATGCTTTCTGAGAGCACAGAGAGCATTGAACTTGTTGAGGGCTTTCTCTGGCAGTGACTTTTCACTCGCATATCTACTGCAGCACCTGAGCCTTGGAGCCAGGCAGGAAAAGTAGGGTTAAATGGGTTATTTATATGAAGCAATAAATCAAAGTGCTCATGGCTTGAGTGCAACAAGTGATGCTCTGGCTAGAAGAAAGCTACAGGCAACATGTGGGTAATGAGCACAAGTGTTTTTTGAAACTTCTGTGGTACAGTGAGGTGCTGTTATTACACACCCCCACACATGGAGACAATACTTTGAGGGCTGTAGTAGCTGTTCTAATGTGAGATATATCAGTTTTAAAGCACCTTATTTTTCTGCAATGTCCTAGTGGAGGCTGCTCAGCTTTCTCAATAGTATCAGTAAATGAATGAGCTGTTCATGAATAGTCACAGATTAGCCCCATACTAGGAAAGGTTTTGGCTTATTTCTGCATGAGGCAAAACAAATGCACTCAGTAGTACCAAATATTTCAAGAAATTTTTCACAGAATTGGCCACTTTTAAAAATCACTCACAACAAAGTCAGTATTTTTAGCAGTTTTGAAGCAAAAAGTCGTTTAAAAGCTTTTTTTTTTTTATCTTGGAAAAGCCTAATTTAATTAAAAGTAAGTTAAAATATGCTTTAAAAGAGGTTTTAAAGGTTTTGCAGGTTGTCAAAAATTTTAACACCATTTCATTAAAGATCAGGCCAAATTTGACAAACCTGACTATTCAGCAACGTAAGGCGCGC
>JANHGB010041701.1:0-55298 GCA_026283785.1 Coracopsis vasa
TAAGATGGTCTCAAACCAGATCCTCTCCTACAGTGGGCCCAAGGTCTTCATTCTCACAGTCCCTGCGTCTGCCTTCCGAGACTTGGGTGATGTGGTCAGAGCACTTGCCAGTGAAGACCGAGGCAAAGAAGTCATTAAGAACCTCAGCCTTCTCCAAATCCAGGCTAGCCAGTTCTCCTGATAGCTTCCGGAGGGGACCTACGTTGTCCCTAGTGTGCCTTTTATTCACAATATACCTATAGAATCCCTTCCTGTTTTCTTTCACATCCCTAGCCAAGTTTAATTCTAACTGGGCCTTAGCTTTCCTAACTGGTCCCTAGCTTCCTGGACAACATCCCTGTATTCTTCCCAAGCCACCTGTCATACCAGCAGCCAGCAAATTGCTACATAATGCTGACCTTGCTGCCACCAATGTCTGTGCCAGTATTTGAAGAGTCCAGATCTCCTTTTCAAGAGAGTACTCCTCATTAAATGGCTGCTACATTATGTGATTAGGCTCAGAAAATATCATAAAGCTCATAATTTAGCTGTCATCTCGTGGCATATTAATGAAGGCTTTTGGTCATTTTTTTATCCTTTTAAGAGCTTGAGTTCTAAGACAGGTAAATTAAGTCTCTCATGAAACGCAGATTTCACCGACCTTTTCTTTCTCACCCCCAAGCCAAAGGTGCTTCTCATGTCCCACCAGTTCTTGAGCAATAGCAAACACCCAGCAACAGCTCTTGACCTTCTCAACTGAACAATCAAAATTGTGGTGTGGCTAAAATCCATGTCACAAATCTCAGTGATGAGACTTTTTACAAGCCGGTCTGAGTTCTACAGCCAGTTGGTGTTTGCTGGGGCTGGGCAGGACCAGGCAGCCCACTGTTCATCACAAGAGCAGGGTAGCAGCATCCTTGGCTGGACCGCTTGCTCCAAGTAGCCAGAAATTCAGATTATCCAACTGCTGCCCAGCACCAGCGTTACAACAGAAATGTGCAGGAGGCACATAGGAGCTCAGAGCTGTGAGATAGCTCCTTCAACTCTGGCCATGAAATCCCTGTTCTTTTTGGTTTGGTTTAGAGGTTGATAAGTCCAGTTCCGTGTGTGCCCTCCATGTTGCAACCCCCTGTTCTACAGCTCTAGAGAACAGGGGCAGGCAAAACACAAGCAAAGCCATTACAAAGCTAGTTTTGAGGTTAGTTAGAGGGTTTCTTTTGTTTTCTTTCTTGTCAAATCTCACTTGTCTAGCTGTACTACATGAATCATTTATGAGCACAGTCTTAAGAGCATGGCAAAATAGTCAGACAATATTCAAATCTCTTAGTCTGCTGCAAATCTGGGAACCAGCAAAGTGCTGGGGATAGGCCCAGCAATGGTCGCCAACTGTTAGCACAGCTCGCAGCTACAGCTTCCGCTTGAATCTTTGAGTATCCTTTACGTACTCCAATTGAAGAATGCAAAGCAGAGATGGGGTTTAAATAAGCTGAAATGGGGTATATTTACTTTATCATTCATGTTCATTAAAGGTTCCTAGAGTGGTGCTGGATTGCAGAGAAGACTTACAGACATCTCCGTGACCCAAACCTGCCCTTTTATTCCAGGGCAGCCCCACAGGCAGGGAATGCACACTCGCACTGTGCTGTATGTGTGAGGAGTTACAGAGGGTGCCGGCACCCAGCGCATAGAGCTGCAAAACGGTTGTCATGACTTCTTTGTTTCAAAAATGTACAGTAATATTTTTAGTAGGATCTCTTTGACTCCCGGGTGTGCCCTGGGCTTGAAACTGCTCCATTTACAGTCCCGCAAGGAGATGGGCAAATGAGGTCTGTTAATTGCTGCTATTTATATCTTTCAGCGCACAGCCCTGTGGCTAGCATCACTGTGCAGCTCTTGGGCTGACGGCATAGAGTTGAAGGGAACTGAGGTTAACGCACCCAGGGTGGAGCTGAGGCATTCCCTGCCTGGCCTGCAGCACATTGCTTTTATCTTAACACAACTTTCAAGTTCATTTTTGCGCATAGCTACTATTTCCAGTTCAGCATTGACACCGACTCAATAATCTTTAAGCAAATGCTTTTGGGAAGTTTACGAGAGGAGGCTGCTACTGGAGGTATATAAATTCATATTTACATTATGGGATGTCACACTTGTAGATCATATCAACAATATGTTTTTCTGCATCTCATCACTTGCCTCAAACAAATGGGAGTCTTTCAGAATATGTTTCAGGCTGTGATTAAAGTTTTCAGTTTATCTGTCACTGGAGTGGACAGGAGCTTGACATGCTCTGTTGTGTCTGAAGCTGCTTATCCATGAGATGAGCAGACCAGGGAGCCCTGGTTTGTAATCTGAGACTGCCTTGATAGATCAGAAGTTGAAAACATCACAAAGTGAGAGGTTGGAGTTCAAATAATAAGTAAAATTCCTGAATAAATGGGAATTCTGGATTCTGTACATTAACACTGGTATATCTGTGACTACGGTGCTGTGATTTCTGCAATAAGAAATCTGCCAGCAGTTTTTCCAAGGTATCAGAGTTTGTCCCTGACACATTTGTACTTCTAATTGGAAATCCTCTGCTCCTTGTAAGAGGATCCCTGGGTCTCCATCAAAGCTGATTAATTACCCCACACTGGGGAGAGGGCAGCGATAAACTTTTTGAAGATGACAGTTAATATATTTTCTTGGTTTCAATCAGTCTTATTCAGCCTGGGATACCAAATTAATCTGAACTAAACATTCACTTTTATGGTCATGATTTCAACATCCATTTGAAGAAAAAGAACCCTAATAAGAAAGCAGTTAATCCTACAGCCTCTTACCTCCTGAGGCCTCTCACAGACAATTCCTGCAGTATCCTTGTTAGTGCTATATTCATCTGCTGGGAGATGTCTTAATTTACATATCTGCATTGCCACACAGAGTGATATAACTATGGGGTTTCTCTCCCTCTTCCTTCCTATGAGAGGAAGCTATAAATAATGGTGCAGTAAAGAATTCCCTTGTTTTGTTTTCTTCTTATTCACTTTATGGCCTCAACGAGAATTGCTGCCTGCTACAAGGAAAAATTAAATATTTTACTAAAAGAGCCAGAATCTTCATTTTATGCCTTTGTAGTCTTTATTTGGAATATATTTCCCTGCCTGGAATAACTAGTTGTAAAAACTGGTGTTTGAGACATTGCTCTGTGGTAAACTGGGTGCTAGATGCTGTACAATAAGGATCAAGTAAAATGAGATCTTTGAGTGTGATTACAACTACCTTTTTGCCTCTAGAGCTGCAAATTAAAAGTATTTTAATTTTGAAATGGTGCTGTGTAGGACACTGACATTGTCCAAGTTGGTTGTGCTGTTTCCTAGAAAAATAGAAAGATTTCCACTTGAAAGACTGTTGTTACCTAATAAATTACCAAGTGTTGTGTCATTTTATAAAAATAGGGGGAAATAAAAGTGTAAATAGAGTCCAAGATGGACTATTAACAGATTCTTCTGCACTTTTACACATTCAGAAAGGGCTTCATTCAGCAAAAGTGGAAGGAAAATTAAGTTAAATATTGTATTTGGTTTCCAAACTGTGTTTTAGTTTAAATCCTGGACTAAGTCTACTTCAGCCAAAAGCATGAAGTTCAGGTTTCATAAGCAGCTATGAATGCAAATGGTGAAGAAGGAATAAAATAAACTTATTAAATAAATGCTAAAATCCCATACTTGACCCCTGGAGAGGCAGGAGATGCTGGAAGAGGTACTCGACCCTCCTGGCAGGCACTGCCTTCCTGTTTCTGACATGCAAATCGACAGCAAGTCCTCACTGCTGTCAATGCAAGCACACCTGTGGAACAGAAATTTGTTCACACTGCTGTAGTTATCCATCAGGTCATTTTGCCAATGTAATTGGTGCATCTCTGATTGCTAGCTACTCCTTTTTCTAAAGCTAATAGTGGGGTCAGTTCAGTGCCCACTCTGGGTATTTGCTGAGCCTCTCCTGCCTCACAGTTACAGACATCTGCAACATTAATTTAGTTCAGTAGATTCTCCTAGTGGGTTCAAACTGGCGTCAGGGCTTATGACTGCCTTCTACTTTCAAGCACTGTCTATTAAAATACTCATGCTGTCCACTTAACAGAGCCACATGGTAGGGATACATTGCTATCTGGTTGGTCTTCCCCAGAAGTGTAGGGGGAAAGACTCACTTGTTTGAATACACTCATGCCTGCACTGTGATTTTTAATTAAAAAACTACAGAAAAATACAGCTTCACAAGTGGCAAAAATACCTCATATAATTACTAATTTATATTGACAGATGTGCTCTATCAATGTTAGAGAACGTCCGATACACTGTCCACGTGTGATGCACGGGACTGTGGGATACTGAGCCTGCTGAGAAATAATGCCTGAGCCTCAGACTGAAGAGGACAGTACTTTCTAGATCTGTAAGGCAAAACCTGACACAGAGGACTTGTATTTCTTCACAAAGGCAAAATACTTCAGGCCTTTAAAGCTGGTGCTATAGCATCAGAACACCAGTGTATCTTCTCCCCAAGGGCTTTTGCTTGTTGCCCTGTGTTGATGTCATACATCTCTCGTCCTCTGGTCCCTGTAAGATGTCAAAAAGCTTAAACTGTGTCAGAACAGCTGCAGTGAGCTGATGCAAAGCAAATTCTTCTTGGGGGTTGAGGGGAACTAGTTCTTGTTTCCTTTATTGCTCTCTCATCCAGCTCATTAGAGGCACACAGCACGGGCGAGCTCAGGCGGCGTGCTTCTGCGAGCTGTGTGCAGGACCATGCGATGCTCTGTGGCTGATGACAGCTGGCCCTGGGCCAAATTGAAGTGTAGCCTTAAATTAACTTGGAGGTTGGATAATACATCAGGCAGTCTGCCTGCATCCTGCAAGATTGACATTGAGATACAGTACCTACAAACCACAATCGAGATATGCTGATAACTTCATCTCATAGGCACCACCTTTGTGGTGGGTAACATTTAATACCTACTTCTACTCAATCATGTGGTTGTCCCACTCACAAAAGTGACAAGACCTGTGTGGTTTTCTTCCCTGATTTATTCAAATTCTTTATGGATGTAGCTCCATTTTTGTTTTGTCCAACACCAAATTGCAACAGCTTTTGGGGAGAGAACAATGGTAATGCAAAGTGTACAACATGGTTCAACAATTTAGAAAAGGAAACTAATGCAGCTAGATCTGTCAACAGCTAAAATTTCATGCAAACTAGGCTAATAGGGATGTCTGGACAACATCAAATCTGGAAATTGTATTTTTGATGCATGAATCTCCAGGATTGTGTTTTTCTGTGGATTACATGGACCAGAAGCTTTGTGGACCCAACAGCTCTTTCTTTGCCCTGAGTGTGGCAGTTGTCCACCTCAGGGTTTTGGAGGTGCAGTTTCTGCCATAAGCATGCCCTACAAAAGCCTTTGAGCTATCTGTGTCTATCTCGAGTATTAACAGGGAGCTGAGCTTTAGCTTTTCCCTCTTAGCTGACACTTGAAGTTGGGCTCAAATATGTATTACAGCCTTTCAAGATGCAGCTATTACCTGACACGTGTAAGAGAAGCAGAAAGAGACAAGTGGTATGTTGAAGATATCAGAGGAGAATCAAAGAACTCAAATTCTTGTATATTCGGGTATTTCTCCAGTTTTCTCTAACTTATTTCCTATAAAAAGGACATTAATCTGGGCAAAACAGAGAAAAAAATAATGCCTTGTGGTATATATAACCTCTCTGGGGACAAGGAGGGAGAGGAACCTGAAGCCAACAGCCTGATCAGGCAAAGCCTTCAGCTTGTCTCTGAAAGGCAAATATGTAATGTGAAGGAAAAAGTAAGTCAAAAACTTATGTTTTCATAATATTTTGAGTGACTCAGGGTGTGTGTGTGTGGGCGGCAATATCTAAAATTAATTGTAGATTCCTTGCAGAATATCTAACAGCTCCCTTGCAGTTTCCCCTCTCTTTTGCTGAAGAGGTGAAATGAAATCCAGTCCTTGATTCAGCATTTCCTTTGATCCCTGGATATGTGGCCATTGATCATAGCAATTTCACATGAAAAGAATCCTTCAGATAAGCTCATATCAGGCACTGAGGGCTGTACATGTACTACAGACCAAACACTCATGTTTCACTTGTAGTATTTAAACTCATATTCAGTAGGGTTCAAAAATACTTGTATAAAAGCAAACAAACTGGTTTTATACTCCTGATTTAATGAAATTCTGAGAAAGAGAGTCTTGTCTAGGTATGTTTTCGTTACAAGAGGACATTCCACTAAACAATACATCAGAAATTTTGTACAAATAGAACAGGAAGAGAGTGATAAAGCACAAAAAATGCCAGTGCATGAATATATATAGGTGTGTTTGCATCCACCTGCAGGCATCCAATAAATGTCTAGGTCATACAGCAATCCAGATGTTGCTCTGTGTTAATCTTGTTTTCTTCCCAGAAGGTAACAGTACTTGGAATTTCATGCAGGTGCCATTTTTCCTGTATGCATTTTATGAGATCAGTTGAGGTCAGGCACCTGACATAGCTAGTCATATTACCATTTGTATGTATCTTTGTATCTTCATTTAAAGTATATTATCTGACTCTTCACTTATATTGTGATTATCAGCATCTCCAGACAAGATGAGAGGCTATCCAGAGGTGAAGTTCCATCACGTTCAAAAGGATGTAGCCTGTGTGTTTAATATGAACTGTGATCTGGAATTTCTTGAAGTTGTTTAGCTCTCCTCCTGTATTGTAATTTGTACTCATTTGTTTTCCTCATGGTGATTTCTTTCACAAGAAAACTGATCCAAACTTGGAATGGCAAGAGCCATGGGAAAGCTGTGTGCAGTTGTTAATACAGGCAGCAGAGAGGACATCCAAGTTCTGAGCCAGGTTTCAGCCATAAGTTTCCCATCTTCCTTTCCTGTCCTTAACTTGCCTATTAGCATATACATTAAATGTGTTGTGGTGGGCATGCTGACAGCAGCGCTGTCATGCTGGGCTTGAAATCCTGAAGCCTGAGTTTGGATTAGATTATAAATTAAAACCTGAGGCCACTGTCTTTGAAAAATTCATTGAGGTTCAAATGTCTCTGGGGTGAAGCTGTGTTAACATACTGGTTTTTGTTTTGCAGGTGTGCAAAAGATACCATTATTCAATAGTACAAGGGATCTCTCTTTTTCTAATAAAATTGAAGCCTGAATTATATACACTGACATCCCCCTGATCCCCTCAATAGTAGATCAGTGAGTGGATCAGGCAGGAAAACAGTATTCGCAAATCATGGAGAACCACAGCTCCCAAGCTTCAGACATCTCTGCTGTGCTGCACGACTTCACCTTCTAAGACCACAACACAATACCTTTCAGTGATACTTGTGTTTCTTTTGTTAAGCGTTTTGGTAGTAGTAAGCATTTCTGACACTTTTGATCCTGACACCAAACTCTGGAGAAGAAACTAGAATAATAGAGCAAATAGGCAGTTTCCTAAATCTCATGAGTTCCTTGGCTCTGGGTTAGCATGAAGGGCAGGAGTCATGCTAGTGGCAACTCTGAGTGTGTTGGAAAGTAGGATTATATCTTCCTATATTTCTGCAGTTCTTAAACATGCAAGAAGATAGATGTTATGCTCTCTCAGAGTTGGAATAACCTTTTCCTTGGGGATATAAAATGGAGCATAGCGCAGCAGCAAGCCTATACCTGCTGTCCATCAAGGTGTGCCAACAAGGACATGGTGCTCCGTGGTGTTATCCCATCTGGACACCACCGTGTCACATTGGCAGGACCTCTAGGCTCAGTCTTGCCCTTTGAGTAGAAGGAGTCAGCCTGTCTGCAGGAGATGCCACAGCTCACGGGCTGGCAAAGTTAACTTTGTGTTTGATGAGATGATTCATTTGCTGGTAGGATTGTCTCTGGAGTGCTGACAAATGAGCTTGACCGAATGTAATTGCTTTATGAAGAAACATAAACTAATCCAATTTTAAAATAGACCAGAACAATTTGAAATCATGCTTATTTACTGTGTAAACACTGACCACAAATAACGAGGCATTCTACACTTTGGGGAAATACAAAGTTATGGATAAACAGGGAGATACTCTGCTCAGCTCAATGGTTCCAGGCAAACATCATGGTGGTAAGTAACTTTCATTTTTACAGTGATACTGAATTAGTGCCCTTCAGAGAACCACTGGAGAAATTCAAATTAGAAAATAATCAAGAGTCTTGGTAATGTGTACATATGGTAATATATAATGTGTTACACAATTAAGTCAATGTTAGTTCAAGGAAAATCTTTGAAAATCACTCATTGCTAATGCAGCTCCAGATTGCGGTACCTCATAGCGCCCGGTCCAGCCTCGGACCTCTGTGGCACAATATTAATTTAAAATAGCACAACTCCTTGCTAGATACGAAGGATGAAAAGATTTTTCTTCACACAGAAGAATGCTACAATTTTTGGTGTGTTTTCTTAACCCAAAGCAGTTATAAACCCCCCAGCTCTCCAGTGAGTATCTAAAGAGAAGCTGGATACAACGCCTGTAGCATGCAAAGGGGAGCCCTTGCTGGCCCAGAGCAGCCACCATGAGTTCAGGTCCTCAGCATCACCCTGGGTGCGGAGAGGAGGCAGGTGGAGGCTAGGAGTGAACCCTGCAGCATCTCAGGGTTGCATCTCCCTTCCTGACTGCCCACTGCAGGTAGGCAGTCTGTGAGTAGAAAACGTGTTTTGGAGCAGAAAGAACAGTTCTAAAGTAATGATGAGAACAGACTGTCTGAGCTGGATGGCGCAATACTGCAGTGATCTTCCCATGGGCCAAAGGCAAATATTCAGTCGTATCTTAAAACTTGTCCAGACTGATTTGAAAAATAAGTTTAATTCCAGAACTGTGCTCTTTTTCTCTCTTTCAGCTGCAGAGGTTTTGTGATTTGTACTAACCTTGAAGATACAAAACAAAATATGTGCTAATGATATTCCTATCTCCCAGCTGGTGTTGGCAACTCTTTTACTGCTCTGCAGAACAAGTGCAAGTACAAATGCAAATACCAGAACCTTGTTGAGAGCAGAGTGTCCCACATTTCAGTCTAACCATTCGAACTACAAGACATGTAATAAAACAGTTTCTGCTCTGAATGAATAATTGAGCTGCTTCTGTGGGGAGGCCTCTAAAGAGCCATGTGTCAGAATGTTTTTTAAGGCACTTATGAAAGCTGTCCCACCTGGAAACCATCCCACACACAGAGCCCACGTTGCTCTTCCTCTCAGCCTGGTTTAATTGCTCGTTCCATGTCTGTACCTAAGCTGAATAGTGAAGAAATAAGCCAGGCTACATGAAATGCTGCAATTATTTTTAAGGCAGAGCAAGACTTCCAAAATCATGAAGCTCCATGAATGTCTTTGGGCAGGGGTCTGTTGGTTTGTGGTTTTTTTTTAGTATGCCTTCTATATATCAAAATTCCTTCCAAGGATATCAAAGAGAATTTAAGAACACTTTAGTGCTCGGTTCTTGAAGCAATTATGTAGCATATAAAAACTTCATTGCTATATCCTCCAACCATACAGCAGGGGCTGTGGCCCCTTGCAGCGGGTCCACACTGCTGGGACACCCATCCCAGAAAATTCCACCTTAAGCAGGCAACACCCTGCCGGCCATCTGCTCTGAGTGATAGAGACACATCGCAACAGAGAATAACTTTTACATTGTGAAAAATATTTGGAGATGAAAAAATCTCCCTCTCTTGTGAAACAATAGAGAGCAATAACAGCAACAAAACCAACCAATAAGACTAGTAATACTATTAATACTGCTACTAACAACAACAACGATGCTGACAGTATTTGACATATCAACATTTCCCCGTGTAAGATGTTTTGTTAGAAAAATCCAATCAACTGGATGTTTACCACCAGTATCATAATCGTGGTTGAATGTCTGTTGGTGCATTAGGCAGCTTGAATAACATACGGCCTCTTATTCCCATTTCAGCAAGTAAGCTGTAAGGTACAGTCTAGCCAACTTTGAACAATATTTACACCAAATTTAGAGTCAGAGAAGAGAAGTAAGTCCCTCTGAAAGCCTCCAAATATTTTATTTCCTGAAATACAGACTCTTAGGTAGACAGGGATATTTCACTGCGTCCTTGGAGGATATCTGTTTGCTTCCAAGGACTATATGGAAAACCATAGCAATCAACTCAGAGAGTCAAATTCCACTATTTTTCGGAAATGTATATATATAATAAATCCTACCTGATACCAGTGGTGCTTTTTTATTCTAGAAATATATATGTTTTGCTAGATGAAATGTTCCACATCAGGAATGAAAGCAAGGAGTTTAGCAGTGGCTTGCAGCTCTAGTAGGAATTCAGCTCACATCATCTATCTGACTCTTGAAAAAGATTTTGTCGCGTGCTCACCTGATTTGAACTCCTGTGACTAACTTGTGTCTGAGGAGCAGTTTTCAACCATGTTCTTTGTCTCAAAGCTTTAGGTTATCTTTGATATATTCTGGGCCCAAACCACTCCATTCCAAAATAAAGGAATGGAGACCTCGATTCTTCTACTAGGGATGTTGGTAGTTGTGTTGGCCATAAATGCAGGAAAATGACATTCTTCTGAAGAACAGGACACTGCTAGAGTACTGGTTAACTTTTTTTCTGAAGTGTTTACATGTTTCTATTTAGTATGCTATTTTCATACCTGAGCTGTCCAAACTATTCAGACTGCAAGTTTTTCATCTGTGGCACACCATGCATTCCTCTGTGTTATAAATAATTATAACACTTAAGCTATGTGAAAGGGGAAATGAAGTCAAAGTATTGTTTTATTATTCATGTTACATGCCATTACTTTGTATTATTTTGTCTTTGGGGCTTTTAAAAGTGACTTTTTTATGGTTGTTTAGAAAGGTAAAAAAATGAACAAGCTAAAGCTGAACTAAACAACAAATGCTGGAGATGAAACAAATACCCCCTACTAATACTCAGCTGTTTTGTTCTTCAGGAAGATACTGTCCTATCCTTTCTTTCAATTCCCTACCTTTCTGATAGGCATACTAATGTGTTTTTGACATAATATGTGCAACCTCCAGAGGAGAGTGCTTTGAAAGGAGAGTTACTACCTTGTTGAGGAAATGCTGATTTGTTGGAACCATGCGTTGTACATCAGGACTGTACCTTCTGGAAGTGGTGTTAACTCACAGCAGGATGGAGGGGTACCTGAGTTACTGCCATGCTTGTGGTTATTTGAGAATACAATAACTACCCACCATATAAATATAAACCACTTTTGAACTAAAAAGGAAACCAAACATTCCTAGGAACAACACAGGAATTGAATATGCTCTTCCTCATTCTCAGTGTTATCATTTGATTTAGATGAAGCAATTGCTTCCTTTCTTTATGGCTCACTGGATATTATATAATTTCCTCCCAGGAAAAACTCCTATTGAGCTTTTTCTTATTTCAACTTGATCCAAAGTTCAAAGGATTCAGTAGAGAATCCCTCCATTACCTTCCATAGCATTGTGTTAAGCTCTTAGGTCTTTATTTGATCTTTAAGCATTTTCTCTTTTGAAGTGCTAGACAAGCTTCCTGCTAATTTTTTAATTCTAAGTCACCAGCAGACGTTGGTATTACATGCCAGCCTTTTTCCTTTTCCATAATTGAAGTTACTAAGTTAGACTGTAGAATCTGGGGATGAACCATTAATGCTGTACAAATGGTCATATTTCTTTTTTTTTCTTTTTTTTTTGATGCCAAGTCACTATTTAATGGTTTTAGGCATTATATAATTGGGATTTCCTCCTATCAACTCTATCATTGCTCTACTTGCAGTGCAAGATGGAGGGTTTCATTACATCATACTATGCAGAGAAATGCTGGGGGTGTTTATGTGTTGATCACAGCTCCTAGGTAGTGCAGGATTAGAGAACAGACCAGGTTCAATCTAGTGGCATTACAAAAGATCTCTGTGTTGCTACATTTAAAAATTGAGCTCATTGAGTTCCTGAACACAGGAATAGGGGTAAGCAGAAGGTAGCATATTAAGAGAGTAGGAAGAAATTTATAATACTCTATTTATTTTAAAGATGTCACTTGTTTGGTTAACAAATTATCCATGAAACAGGTCATGACTTTTCTTGATCAATGTATTAATTTCAGTGAGTAATTTTTATCATCTTCAGCTTATTCATGGAGTTTATTTTAATAGAAATTTGGACAAGTTTGGCCATATGGTCAGCAGGTCCTGGACTGGATAAGGATGTCAAAGACTGCAAACTGACCAAAGGGATATTCCATACCATATGACATTGTGCTCAGCAATAAAAACTAAGAGAAAGGAGGAGGAACAGGCATTCATAACTAAGGCATTTGTCTTCTGAAGGAACCACTGCATATACTGAGGCCCTGCTTCCCAGCAGGCTTTGTTTTTCTTAATTAAACTGCCTTTATTTTGACCCATGATTTTTTCATCTTATTTTCTGCTCTTGTCCTGCTGAGGAGGTGGAGTGAGAGAGCACCTTAGCGGGCACTTCAAGGCCTGCCAAGGTCAACTCAGCACATGACCATATTAAAAATACTTTACACGGGACAAAATTACATCAATAACAGATTTCTGTTCTCAGGGAGCTTCAGGTGAATGTACAAACTGTGCTTTTGATTTCCATATTTTCTTTAGTTTATTCATTGCTTTATGATTAAATATACCTGATTAGCAATACTCATGCATAGTTACCCTTTAGCTTGTATGACTTGCAAACTCTCCGGTTAACAGTACATTTCTCATCACAAAGTAACACTACGACATGATCTGACATCTCTTACTTACTTCAGCATTCTTTCTTTTTTATTTGTGGAGAAAAAGCTGCAGACACTAAACCATAAATGTTCTTTGCTAAGGCATGCAGTGGAGAACAGAGCATAAAGAAGATCTAAAATATATAAAAAAAATCAGGATATAACATTGTGCCCAATGAAAAATTGCACAGAGCAAGATATGTTACAGAGAATCTTCTATTGAAGCACACACAAAGTTTCAACATATTTCAGTACTGGGAACTGAAATATTCTGTTGTAGGAACTGAACAATGTAGTTCTGGGCTGCAAAAGGTTTGCAGCAGGTATTTGAAACAGAAAAAGAGATTCTGTTAAGTGCACAGGAATGCAGTCCTGCGGTCCATGCAAGGATGAATAGAGGTTTTCCAAAAGTTCATTGGTGAATTTTTCATTGTGTTTGGGTTGTTTTTTTTTCACTCTGTTTGACTAAACAAAGTTTGAGGTTAATTGCATCCCACTGCATCTGAATTTTTTGCATCCATCCAGACCTCTATTACTGCTTCTGATCTTCTGGAGCCTGTACTGTGGTTCCATTTACAAGGGACTACTAATTATTTTCCAACAGCAGCACCACACTTTGCATGTAGATCCTTCAGAGAGGCCTCATACTGAGTATGGCACTTCTCAATGTGAATAATCATACCAGGCTTTAGCCTGTACTGTAATAGAAATAAGGCATTCTGCTGACCCCACAGTACGTTAATAATTCAATTACAAGAAAGAAAAGCAGAAACATGCCTCACAAAGTCTACATTGAAAAAAAACCAAACAAATCAACCACAAAAAAACCCCTAAACACCACAAAAGAATAAACCCCCGCATAGCAGCATAAGAAAAGCCTACCTCTAAATAAGCATATTGTGTAAGATCATTTCCTCCAGCACTGACTCAAAACCAATAAAGATCTCATGTCTTGTTAATAGTTCTGCCTTTAGGGGAGTGAATTGAAAATTACCTAAAGAAGAATAAGGCTTATGGGAAGTTCCTTTCAGGCTTATGGATTCTGGAGATTAAAGTGTTTTTTGCCCTCAAATATTTTCTTAAGTATTTACATAAAGGGTTGTCAGATCAGCAATGTACACTATTTTTTACAGGCAAATAGAGTCTATCAACAATGCCACCAGCAATAAAGCCATGCTCTGCCAGAGCATGGATGCTCAGGGCCCCTTAACTTTTGCTACTGCATCCATCTCCTCTATCTTGCTTTTTATTTACCCAACTCCTCAGCACTTTTACATGGATGAATATAACACATCTGTTTATTACTGCCCCTACTCTATATGTCTGAAACTGTATACAAGGATATGTGTTCTCATAAGGGAAGAATAAATGCATTACACTAACATGATTCAGTAGTCACAAGTCTTATCTCCCAGGTTGTCTGGAGAAAACACAAACAGCTTTTACTAAGCTCGAACATGGTGATACTCAGGTTTATTTTGCAAGTGACTGACAAAGTGCCATATTATGAAGGCTGAAGTAGAGGCAGGGCTTTGTGTAAGGCTGGATATTTATAATACCTTTGGAAATGATTCCTTTGTTTTACTAATGATTGCAAGGGTATTGCCAAGACTGGCTGGAGACATATTTGAAAAGCTTTGTTTACACTGCAGAGGCTGACAGTCCTCCCTGAGACACTGCAGAAAAGCTGCCTTTAATAACCAGTGCCTCCACTATTTCCTTCTACAAAGAGCATCAGAAAGATGACCTCTTTGAGGAAAAAGGTCTATTTCCACACTACATCCCACAAAGTACCAAGTTGTGGACACTAATGTGCAGTGCAAAGGCATTATCATTATATTCCAAAGAGGTGTACTTACATTTTCGCAGGTTTTATTTTTAAGGAAATACCAAAGTATTCCTGGGTAACAATATAGTAAGTTAATGGCAAGGCAAAATACTTTGTTTTCATGTCACAAGGTACATAAGAAAAACATAATCTTGCCCCTCTAGAGCAAAAAAACTTCAAAATTGCAAAGCAAAGAGATAAAATGTGAAGTTTTCAGAGAAAACAGTAGGAAGAAATTGAAGCATTTGTGCTTTTGCAGAAACTGATCTGATCTTGGGAGAAGGATGAAAACACAAAGTATTTTCAGATAGTCAGGAAATGAAGAAAATGAAAGACCAATTCCCAACTCTGTGGACTCCAGACCTCCTGTGCAGACTTGTTTGTGTTATTCAGCCACTTGGTACATCCACACCCCATAATATCAATTTAATATGGTACTGTGAAGTAAATGACAGATTTAGGAGGTGCTGAGACACTTAGGTAACAGGGACCACAGTAGCATCTATCTTACATAAAAGAGAAATACAGCTTGTCCCTGCTGGCATTTTGCTTCTGTGTGGGTGCATATGAAGAGCAAAGATATATCTTAAAAAACCCAAACCTATCTCCACACTAACTCCTCTGAGCTGTTTGCTAGCCGTGCATGGCTTATCACTATACCTAACGGGAGGGTGCATCCATCACCATCACTCAAAGCCGATGCCCCAAATCCTACAGTTTATAGTGTCTTCCTCACTCCAGCTCTAGATTATCAGTTTGGGAATGTGGCCAACTTTTTGCCACCCTGGAGCCTGATTTCAGTAAAGAAATGTTTTCCCAGCCAAGAGACTGTGGACATTTAACATTAGTGGATACAGCTTTGGGTCTGAATTACAGATTCTGCTCAAACACACCTGAGCTCTTGGGGTTGCAGGACTGTCTTAGGAGCCCTGAGCACATCTCTGTACAAGGCAGCAGGAAAAAAAAAAAACAAACAACGTTACAGAAAGACTTATTTTTGTTATTAATTTCTTATTTCCAGTGGCAGGACAATGATCTCATAGCCACAAAGGGTTGTCAAAGACAACTCCAGTGCATGTTCACTCCCAGCAGCAAGAACCACAGATGAAGATCCTACCACCTACCGGTGCTTAAAGACAGAACCCGTTCTGAGCAGGTGCTTTGCTATAGCCTTGAATGAGCTGTCAAAGGGCCTGGAGTTTAAACTTGGCTCATGCTTTCAGATTTCTCTATGGACCTGCTGAGCCTGTTTGTTTTAGGAATTTTCCTACTCAGCAGTCAGGTGCAAGATCCTCTGTGCTGCAAGCAGATACACATAGATTATTTCTGCATAGAATATACAGGGTATACCTAACTTTCAGGTGCCTGGTTTTCTTCTCGTGTAGTAGGAAGAGCCTCCACAGTGGCTTCTTCAGTCTTCTGCAAGGCAGAGAAGAGCAACAAGATCTGCCATTTAGCTGTCTGCATCTTGCACCTGATCTAGTCCAATTTACAATATAGTCCTTTACGTGTCCATTAGTCAACTACCTCCCAGCAAGTATAATCAAATTACTTGTTCTCATTTGATTTCCTTGCTAAAAATCCACACACTTCTGCCTGTCAAATGCTAAAAAGGGCTTATTAGGATCAGTCATAAAAAATCTATATACTACCTACAAATAATTGAAATCCTATTTTCAGTTTTCTGGATGCATAAATCACTGTTCTGCTCAGCAATCCAACTTGCTGCCATTAAAACCTTTGATCCTGAAGGACAACAAAGGAGAAAGCACACTTTCTTATTTCTTGCCTTGGTCCTGTGGGAAATATGAGATGATACCAGAGGTGTTTACAGACTCAAATAGATAAGCATAAAGCACTGTGACCCACGTAAAAAGTGGGAATGAAATTGAAATTGTCAAATGCTTTCTCAGCACCTAAACAATCATGTAACAATAACCTAAGGAGTCTGCAGGAAGACTTGTACAGATGTTATCTAGTGAGATTTTTCCTTAAGAATCCTACCTAAGGTGGAATTATTCACATGTTTTTTAAATACATATGTAGCTGTAGGTAAGGAATTAGCAATCTGAACTCTAGCTGGATCATAGTTCTTGCACGGTACTGGAACTCGCATCTTATTATACTGGAAATTTATGGTTTCATTCATTTTTCCCAAGAAGTGAGTGAGAATGAGTTACAAACCTGGATTTACATTTTGACTGAGCTTCAGTGCAGTGTCTGTTTACAAAGCCAGTGTATCCCTGCTGAAAAACAGGCTTCCCGATTAATATACACTTATTCATTCACTTATTTATTTCAAGGGTAACTTTCCAGAAGCTCTAGTAAGATGTTGCAGCAAATATTGGTTTACTTCCTAGCTAGGCTAAAACAAAAAGAAATACTTGAATGTAAATACCATGCATTATTTATTGTACAAAAGACAGTCTAACCCAATTTAACAAAGAAAGGGAAAAAATTCTTACTTTTGTGAATCTGAAACTGAGCTTAACATCACTGAGGTTCTAAAATTGCCCAAGCACTTATTCTTGTATTTCTGTAAACTTGCCACTGACAATCCCTGATTTCTCCACCTTCCACAGCGATCTCTCATGAAGATTTGTCAGAGCCAGATTAGATCCTGAGAACAGGGAGGTAGCTCCAGTAGCTCCTGAAGGACAATTAGTGACTGTAGACACAAATCATAAGCAGAGTTTTTGCTGAAGATCTTCATTACCTGGAAAAGAGTTTAGGAGTCTCTGTGTGGACTACCAGCGTCTCTTTGTGAACTGGGAAGGATGTGAAAACACTGGCCAGCTTGTTACTCCAAACCTTTTAATACTGCGTAATAAAGCTTTTTCAGGACATTTGTCCGGGTTGAGGAGATGACAGTGTATCTTTCATCCTGCCTCAACCATTTCAAATAAATAAGGTATCTGAAATATTAGGACCGTTCCTTCCTTTTCAGCAATCATTTATACACACACCAGTATCCCCATGCATGGATTTGTCTTGCCTTAGCTCAATGGATTTCCACCTACAAGTTTTTCTCATATTCTTTATCTGAAAACCTCTTATTATTTTTTCACCTGGCTGTAGCTCAGCTGAGTTAATGGTGATTTGGTTTCTTTACCTGACACCTTTGTATCCAACTCCTTTAGAGCACTTCCACATATTTTTCCTGAAGATTTTAAAGATTTCTATGCATGCCAGAGCCTTGAGCTGGCCCAAATTCTGACACGGATTCATCTAAACCATCTCCCACAGCGATCTTGGGAAAGAGGAACACAGGAGGTCTGGTTCTACCCAAAGGCACCCACCAGTTTGATGCTGCCCCAGTCTGCTCTGCACATAGCGAATGGGATATTCCATGCTAGGATGAAAAGAGAGGGTGGTGATGAAGGGGCTTTGCCCTGCCACAACAATCCCTTTTGCTTTTACCAGAAAGGCCTTGAATAGTTTTTGCCTGTCTTCTGCTAGAATTCCCCATGGTCTGCACAGTCTCTGTTCAGTATTCAAGCTTTTGGGTATTTAAGTTACAGCAGTAATTTTCATTCCTCCCTGCTTGCCATAGTAAATCAAAGTTAAGAGATATATACTTCTATGGAGAAAATTATAATCTTAAAAAAAAAGAGAAAGCTTAATAATGTGCCCTAAATGCTCTTGATGGACCCATAGGCTTTGCAAATGACTCAATCAGTGAATGGTGACCTGTCGGTCCACACCATGGATCTGGCTGAAACGTCCCTTCCTTAGAGGATGCTGCTGGACTGAGTCTTTAAAAATTAAATTCAAATCAGATCCATTTTGCAAATCATCTGACAACTCCGTCAGACTCCCTGGCTACATCAAAGGCCAGGCAAACCTTTATCTTTGGTGCTGTTAAACATAATCTAAAAAAACTTCAATGAGGAAATGTGCAAAATCGCTGCTCTGTGGTCTCACATTGTTTCAAACAAGTTTAAGGAGGGTGATAGCGCATTGTAAGACTAACCAAATTTCTTTTTGCTACTGTAAGTGCATTTGCTTTCAATTCTGGGTTAACTTTTCCACAGGGTAATTTCACATTGAAGAGCTCTTGAACATTGACTTCTTCCTACGCATGTGCAGAGCAGTCAGGGGCACTTCACTTGCCCTTCCCTCTGCTCCCTGGGTCTGCACAGGGGTTTCCAATCTGCTCATTTCCTCTGTGAGCAGCAGCAAGAGCTGCCTATGCTCTCATGTCAAAGGGTTTTCTTATTTAGGAACAAAAGCTGAGCATATGTTCACAGCAAGTTACACTTCATTTTGCAGACAGGTTCTGCTCAGACCGGTGGGTCTGTTCTCAATCTGTGGTGCCATACGATGATGGAAGAGGAATGAGAATTAACCTCCCCCTGCCACCGCCATCCACCTATGCACATTGACATCGCATCTTATTTCTAACGGAAAAGAATAATTGTATGTACAGCTTTGGAAAGATTTTTTAGTTTATTTTCAATTTAAAAATCTTCAGTCAACATGGCATGAAAATTTGTCTAAGCTTTTGGCAGATTTAAAAATAATAATTAACCTTCTTTCTGGGTTGTACAAAATGTTCCATCCAAATCCAAAATTAAATGCTCTTTCGTACTTGAAAGCTTGCTTGAAAGTCTACAAACAAGATGAAAATAAATTTGGAAAGTAAACACTGAAGCTAACAACTAAAAAATCATGTTGAACGTATTGCAAAAAGGTATGGACACACCTCATGCTTTGCTGTTTGGGGGTTTTTTCAGTTTCTTCTCACTGAATCACTCTGGCAAAAATTAATAGTTTGATAACAGGTTCAGATTATGAAACAGTCCATGAGATTTTCTTTTTAAATGGTCCACAAGAAGGGTTACACTGCTTTTTGGTGCTTGGGGTAGAGAATTTAACATAAAAAAATGGTTTCTGAGAATGCTCATAAAATCTAGAGTGATAAATAAAGCCTTGCACTTGTAGAAGACCTGCATTGGGTGTTTCATCAGTGGTATCAAAAGTTTCCAGCAGAAAAGGGGGTCCCATTGTTTTACTCCTTCCTCCTCTCGGTCTCCTCAATACACCGATGAGCCGCTGGGTCTTTACAGGATGTCAGGAGCAAGTAAACCTCTGGCAGAAAATGAAGCCACCTGAATCCCTCAGCCAGGAGCTGAACGTGGCCCAGGACTGGGAAAGGAAGATTATAGCACTCGTGGTTTTCATCGGAAGCAAGTAGTTCTGAAGAGATACTGAAGACAGAGAAAGCCTCTGTTTGTTCCAGGTGACAGGCTCAGAGGCATTAGAAATCAGCAGTACATTACAGTGGGATTACAAAGAAAAGTGCAAACTGCGAGACAAAATCATTCTGAAATTTAAAGAAAAAAAAAAACCCAAACCTCTTCCAGGAGCTTGGGAAAGCTGCTTTTCTCTGCAAGAGAATATCTGCCAAGTGAAAGCATTGATCACGTTGGTGCAGAGCTACATAATACAGCTAAGTCATGTGAATTTGAACAGTTAACAGCTGGACTAATTAGAGAGCACAGTAGTATTGGTATAACTGATAACCAGGACTAAGCAAGGTTATTTTGCAAGTAATAGATTTGACTTTGCAAAGAACAGTGGTTATTTGCAGAGCTAATGAAAACTGCACTTCCCAAATTAAAGTGCGAGCAAGCAGGGAAAGAACTGGAGTGCACCTAATTAAAAATGCATACCAAGGTAGGAAGACAGACTACAAGGGTAAACAAATGGCAGAGACCAGATCTGTTTGCAATAAATACGGAAGGATGCACACTGGGACTCGGAAGTGCCCAGCCCGAGGGGTGCAGCGGCACCTGTGTGGCCCCAGGAAGCATTCTGCACCATTGCTGATGCTGCCACATCTCCTCTCTGACTAAAAAGCCCTTCAGGCTTCAGGGCTCCCAGCCCAGCATCTCTTACTGAAACCAAACACATTACTAGCGACTCCAAGAGGTTATTGTACAGCTTATGAAGCTAATATTTAAAGAGCTTGCATTTTTGCATGCAAATAAGCTTTGATTTAAACTCATTAGCATTTCCCTTTCTAAGCTCTAGGTTGAGTTATTCTTAGACTCCTTTCCCTTGCAGGAGTTATGACTTATTTATCTGACAGAAGGACTACTATATCCCATCTCACTTTTGTAATCTAACATAACCTTCACAATTCTCAGCAGCTTTGGTTGACAGATACCTACAAAAAGAAATATGTCACAGGCACAGCTGTGTGGCTTCTGCCTTTCCTGGACAAGAGTTTGCATAAACCTTCCCCTTTGATTTGGTCCTTTGGATTCATGCATCCCAAGCTCTGGCACCAGCTCTGGCAGAAATACCAAAGGGTTGGACTGCTCCCAGCTGTGCACAGCTGGGGTAGGGGTGGTGTTTCTGGTCCCCCATGTCAGAGCTCGAAGTAAAGCTCTCCTGCTGAATTTTTGATTATTTTCTGACATGAGTATCCCTCCTTAACTCTCCAACAGCTTATTTCCTGGCATCACCAATGGGAACCATATATGAGGAGGATACACAGCAGAAGGCATAACATACATTTTTGTTCTGACCTAAATTTCTAGAAAAGGCGCTAACTAATCTAGGAGGTGCACAAAATAAAGATTAGCTGACCACTTGCTGGTATTTCCTCTTTAGTATGGAAACAACTTCTGCATGGTGATAAGAATTAGGAATTAGGCATTTGAAAAAGCAAGGCTGTTCACTTTGGACACAGAAAAGGTCAGGGCATTATATCACATAATGAATGGCAAAGAAATGTTCTCACCATCTCAGACTGCATGAAAGAGGGATCACTGAACAGTGACATAGAATCATAGAATCATGGAATAGTTAGGGCTGGAAATGACCTTAAGATCATCTATTTCCAACCCCTCTGCCATGGACATAACCATAAACGGATAAAAAGTAATTGCTTTCACACAGTGTATGATTAGTTAGTGAAATTAATTGATCCAAAGAATGTAGCTGGATTCTAAGAGCTGGTCACTGATAGGGTTAACAAAAGCATTCAGCATATAATGGCACTATATTATCTTTTTATACTTGAAAAGACAAGCATGTATTTAGAGCATATTTAGCTAGAAAATTTACCAGAGACATGAAGCCTCATGCATCTGGGTTTAGAGCCATCTATTTAGTGGTTATGAATGAAGATGGAGTGGCTAGCATCCCAAATTGGCATGTTTCAGACATCTGCTTCTTTCCAAAGCATACAGTGCCAGCTCCTTGTCAAAGAGCAAATGTGAAAATAAAAGACTATGGGTCTGAGGCAAACAAATTCCTATATCTAAACAAGAAAAAAGTTGGCAATATCCCCACAGCAAACTCATGCTCCATAGTACATCTCATTTGTCAGGTGTGGAAAATACTAGCTCAAACTGCCTGTTAATATTTTGATGTTACTGCACTGGTTTCTGGTTGTAAAAAGTTTCCACATTTCAAGAAAAGCTCCAGATCCATTGTATTTTGCCTGTCTTTACATTAAAACCATAGGGGACAATTCATCCTTCCAAAGGACTTCTATCACTCAGGGCTGTTGCGGAAAGGTAACCTCCAGCCCATCCTTCCCATCCCATCTCATCTCAGCGAACTCACGTCGAGCATATTACCTGTTTGCTGAGGGATTGACTGATAACACTAATGTCGCTGTACTGAAATGGCTGTAAAATCATTAAGCATACCTTGTTTTACTTAACCTAAAGTCATTTAAATTGTAAGGCTTCTGGAGTGTGTTAGTGAGACTAGAATTCCCTGATGTGATAGGGGAAACTAATGCAAAATGAAGTCTTATCATATTAAGCATAATTTTTATCATATCAGTGACTTACCTAACAGGTTAGTAAATGTTGTTTTTCTAAAATTATAAGACAGCCCCTGATATGAAATTGGATTATGTCAGTTCCTTTTCTCCATCAGCTTTGCAATATTGCAAAAAGCAAGGATTTGTCATAAACGTATGGAAATCACTCAAATTTCACTCATAAATAGGCTTAGCCTGCCTTTCCTATTGACACATAAATAATGGCTTGTGCCTCCTTACAGAACCCCCTGTTTGCTCTTAGGTATATACGGAATAAAACCCACGTAAACTAAGGAATGCTAGAAAGAGAAGATTTTTTTAAACTCTAAATGAAGAGTTAACAGTTCCTAGAATATTTGTCAGTGGCATTTTAAAATGATTTCCAGGACTGCCTTTTTAGCTGGTGGAACTGGAAAAGTTAAGGTCTTTGGAAACATTTGCTGGCTTTATTTTTTTTTTGCTAATCTCAATTAACTCTCACCAGGGTTTGATGTTTGGTGATTTCAGGCCCAATTTCTGCTGCTTTCCTTTAGCCATTCAAAGCCACCAGGCCATGAGTTTGTGGGCCACTGGAAAGGTGGTTGTGGTTTACAGAGTGAAAATAAGTGCTGAAGATTATGTACACACTGAAGGTCATGTTTGAAATAGTATAAATCCATCTCTAAATAGCTGTCTTAAAGTTACATTGAAGTTGCAGCTGTTCCTCACAGTAAGAATACTTTCCCATACCCTGGTCTGAATTTTTTTGGGTCACCATTACAAGGAGCTTTGACAGTACTTTGAGACTGATCCAGTTCCATAATATCAGGATGAAGATTGTATCCCTCTGTTCCCACTAGAGCACAGCTCATAAAACTCATACCTTATTTGCCAGGTAGGTGTTAATGTGTCAGCTCTGGCCACCTGAAATACCTGATTTTTTTGCTCCTCTGCTATTAGCAATAGGAACATTATTACTGCAAAATATTTGCAGTACAATTACGGTATATCCAGCAACACTGAGCCCTAGAAATTTATGCTGGTAGGAATCTGAATACTATGCTCATGTAGTATAACGTTTAGACATCTGACTCACATTTTACTTTTCATAGAATTCCTCTCACCTGCTAATAGTAATACGTTGAATAATTAGTTACAATACAGCCTGAAGGTCTCAATTTGCATTTAACCAGTAAACTTGCAAGCAGCACACATTAACGGTTTTAAATATCACAGCAATGCTTAAGCATGCAAGACAATGCATAAAAATACTTCCAAATATTTCTAATTGTCAATGTAATTATTTAACTTAGTGTCTAAAGTTCGTTGCCACATACATACTTTGTTTAACTTTGAATTCAGACTTTTCAAAATGAAAGCAGTAGATCAGCAAGGTGATACCCTCAATGGCAACTCCTTTTAGTACTGAGCAATGCCTTTTGCCAGAACTAGACCCACTGACATAGTGTAGATAATGAAGTGTGAAGGGCTGAAAATGCTTTATTGAGGGTGTTGCATATTTTGGGGACAGAGTTTAATGCACACGGGTCTTTCTTTGGTTCAGTAGGTAGAGTTTGGAGCAGTGCAGAGTGCTCCACAAAACACATTCCTGTTTTGTGGAGTGCTGGCATCTGACAGTTCCCTCATCAGCCTAACCACAGGTCCCCTTTCCAAAAAGCATCACGCTTGGTGTAACACCTTCTAAAACATGTTCTACCAAAATAAGTTCCTCATTCTGTGGTAAATGCCAGGCAATGCACACACTGTTAGGGCCATTTGCTTCATTTCTGACCCAACTGCACCCAGCCTCTGCTTGCAAGCACCAAATCTTGCCAGAGCTTTGTCTGCTGAACCAAAGAACTTTCCACTGTCAGGAATTTTCTATGCATTTAGGTAGTTATATGCCACCTGGATAAAGAGATAAATTAGGAAGCCAGGCAGTCACACAGGCACTCTGACAAACCATATCTGCATTCACTTTTAAAAGACATATCCACAGGAAACAGCAGGTGCCATATGTGCCCCTCTCTCCCTGCACCACAATGTAGTGTCTTGCCATCAGTGGAGGGAACCAGTCCTTGAACTGAGAAGCACAATTAAGTGAAATAATCTTTATTGTGTCTTTCAATTCTTCACTCTCTGCTCTGGCTTTACTCTTCCCCAGAGAGCTTCTTTTTACTGCTAACACTTCTTTGTCCAGAAGGCTTCATAAATCACCTTCTGAAGAACTAAAATATCACCTGTAGCTGTTCCCATTTGTACCCCATGCAACAGTTCTCTTTAGCCATAATACAGCACTCTACAGTTATACCTCAGATATGAATTAGAAAGCAGAATTCAAATAATTAAAACAGCTTCTAATCTCATCATATAGTCTGTTTGAAAGCCAGGGTTAAAAATTAATAACAGTTTGAAAAGAAGAGAAATATCTTGTTTCTGATTATGTCAGTCTTAAGCAATATTAAGAACATAAGAACTGCTACAGCTGGTCAAGCTAAGGATATATTTAGCAAGATTCTGCTCTGTGGCAGTGATAATTATGGAAGAATTTAATAACAGCAGGTAAAGAATAATCCTTCCTCCTCTTGGAAATCATCACAAGTAAGTTTTATACATTTTGAGCTGTCATAGGGAAAGCATCAAGATTATGACCCTGAAGACTTGAAGTTGATTTGTGCTGCTACCACTCTTTCCTCTACTCTCTCTCCACTTCTTTCTGTGTCTCTGCCTATAGAAAGGTGATAACAACACTTCCTATATTCCACATGTTTTTTCTATTTCCAAACCCTATTCTCAGAACACAGGAGGTGCATGTGAATGGAGAGCACCTCACTTAGTTGCTCAAGGGTCATAGAAAGATACTGGTCTTATTGCATCACAGTATACTAATAACAACAACAATAATATTAACTCTTTAAAAAGAGAAAATAAATCAGCAGAATATTGAGAGAAACTCTTTTCCTTCCTTTTTCATCACTTTTCCATTTCCCTTTTCTTGCCCCCTTTCACTCCTTTCTTCCCTGCCAGCCCCACACAACATGAAATGGATTTTCCCATCGCAGACACAAGCCTTAGCCAGTGGATATTGTTGCTGTGTAATGCTCTTATTCCAAGGTGTTGGCAGGTATTGTAAGACAGAGCTGAGAAAGTGAGTGAATTCCAGACTCAAGAAATTACATGCCTACAGCACATCATATGGTTAATAAAATGGAAAAACTGAAGTGTGTGTCCCATAAGTTTTCTCTTTTAAAGCACAGACACCTTTAGTTTATGAATTAGTAGGCCTTTTTCATTTCATAGTCCATAAGGAACTGATGTTTTCTGCCCTGTTCCTCAGTCCTGCTGTTTTATTTTAATCTTCTATTTCTTTTCATTGCATTTAAGAAAAATTCTGCCCAGGAAAATTCTGTCTTCCTCCCTGAGAGCAGTTGGCTTGGAAGAGACAAAAACATCATTAAAATTAGAATTATTTTCAGTTCATACATTGCTCATTTGTAATATTTAAACCTTACCGTATAGCCCTTGAGATGTGTGAATGGGGCATAGGTAAATACAGTGACTCTCCTGAACGTCCTAAACTGAGTACCTAAACCACAGCTATACCTGGGGTTAGTCTGCATGCATCAAACATGTTGGGAATACAATCATTGACTAAAAACCTGCCATCCAACGTGTAGACAAATTTTGCATAACAGTACAGGTTTGACTGAGCACAGCTGCACCAATTCTGTTCCATCACACACATTCATTCCTCAGTAAGTGGTTGGATAAGTAATATCTCTAATTGTTCTAATAAGAGACTCTATCAATACTTTCAAAATGACTAATAGTATTTAACTCTCAGGTTACATTTATAAATGGTTTCCACTTAACGCATTGTATAGTTGACTTTAATAAGTGCTTACTGAAGGCTTCTGCAGTACAAATATATTGCTTAGGCTGTGATAAAATGGTACTCCTAGGAATATTTGCAACAATGAGCGGTTTGGCTAATGACAGAAAACATGCTTTTGTGCAAGCTTTATTTACACAGCTGTCTGATTTATGTTTCTCTGTTTCTGGAGTTGAGTAAAAGACTTCTTCCAAAACAGGTAAACCCCACTGGGAAAGTGTATTGAACCTTTCTTTTTTGGTCCATTACTGAAATGCATTTTTGACTTTGAGTATTTTAGATACAAACCACATCCACAGTTCTTTGCTAAGCAAATGAGACTTAATCTCTCTTTTCTGATCTCATTTGTGCTAAGGAGCATCTCAGCTGCTAATGCAGCTAAGGTGCTTAACATGTTCTGCCTGTCAGACTCGGGGCAGAGCTCCAGATTCACCTCCCTCCTTGACATTTGTTTCTTATCTCTGACAATTAGTTGTGCTGAAATCACCTTGTTTATTTTATTATCAGGGAAGGAAGACAGCTTCCCACTCAGAGCACTGTCTGCAATCTTGCTTTCTGCCTCTATGGTGCAACATATTTTGTTAACCCTTTGGTCATTCAGATCTTGTATGTTCAGAAATTGCCATTTTAAGACTTTTTAATGTAAAAGCAGGAATTTTTATTTATTTATTTATCTTACTAGGATGTGATCAACAACAGCCAGGCAAACATAATTTGTATGATTCATTTATATATGGTTTGTAAAGCTGATGAATCTCTTGAGAATCCTTAGAGAAACTACTTAAATGGAAGACATATATTTGTTATTACTAAGGTTAGGTTGCTCAATATTTCTTCAGAAAATTATTACTAAAGGGGGGCATAAGAACAAATCTACCTAAAATTATGAGGAAAAATATAATGTCTTGATTAAGTTAGGAATAACAGTTTGCTAACAAACCCTGGGCATTTTTAATTTTGAATTTTTTCTCTGGCTTTTACACCTGCTTTTCATGGCGAATTGTGGCTGTTTCTCTACCTGCACAAGCTCTGCTGTAGTAACGTACATTTGAGATTTGCAGTGGTTCACTTTTAAAGGAGTTATGTGAAAATGATCTTTACATGTTAGGACTCAAAAATACCCTTGAAAGGAAAAGCAAACCAACACAATCTACATATATCTGATCAGTTAAAATTGTTCTGATTGTCCGAGTTTATCTGATAGAAAGCAAATAAATTGATTTATTAGTAAGTTCAGCAGAATCATGATGTTCTGCATTCTGGATACCTCCTGGTTTCTGCATTATATAAATCTGTTAAGCTTTCAGTAGCAGGCTACTCTCTGGGTTTATTCTTCCCCAGACAGGTTACATTTCCACAAGCCCATGACAGGGGGGTTGGAACTAGATGATCTCAAGGTCCTTTCCAACCTTAACTATTCTATGATTCTATGATTCTATGCAGTCAAGGTTTAAACTTTTTCACTCTGTTTAAGTTTAAAAGTTTTATTTCTAAAGCAGCCATTACCATGAGAGAATAGATCAGTCTTTACATCTTGGTCATTAACATCTGCGTATTAAAGTGTTCATTATACAGCAGACCTTAATGTAGAGTCACTACAGAGCTCACTGAATAGTCACTCCTTCTCAAAGGTGGCTTTTCTTGTGAACTCTAAGTGTTGCGTACAGTGTTAAATGCTTTGAACCCCATACTGCTGGCCTCTGTAATAAATGCAGCCCTGGAAGAATCCTCTGAAGAATAACTTCATTACTTAACACTTGAGAAGAATATGATGAGTCCAGCATTGAGCCACAGTGATGCTACATGACTTTGGGCATATTTTTTTTAAATAGATATTAATTTACATTATTTAGATCTGCTAAACTTTATGGACCTGATCCTGATTGCCTTTATTTATCTTTTGGTAAAACTTTCCTAAAGGAGATATGAAGATTCACCTAAGACCTGCAAGCTTATGTACCACAGACACCAGTGGAGCAAATCCTGCCATTGTTTCTACCCTTTCAGCTCCACAGATTTCATTGACTTTAAATGAAGATATTACAATGCAGTTTTATCAGTACAGAGGCTACAACACCTTTCTTTTTGTTTGGTTGGTTTTGGGTTTTGTTGTGTTGTGTTGGGGTTTTTTCCTTTTTTGTTTTGTTGGGTTTTTTTATACCGGATGCAGTTTGAGACAGATGAAATATCACAAGGCTGAAAGACAAAAGCATTGTTTGAGGGACAGAAACTGCAAAAGAGAGACCTCTTCTGAAGAAGAGGAAAACTCAGAGAAGAGGAAGAAGCATAATTCAGCATGGGTCAACCTGGCAGGATGATAGGGCAGGACCCCAGTTCCAGCAGCCTGATGGCCACCAGGACTAACAGGAGGGACTCTCTGATGCCTTTTCTTTTGTATTGAGACAAGTTCCTCTGAAATCAGTAGAAATCTTTTTACTGACTGAAATGAGCTTTGGATGAGGCCTGAAGCATAAAGGATAAAACCAAGGGAAAATAAAAGTGTGAAAACAAATTCATTGTGAAGTGACATTAGATGAGAAGAGTACAGAGAGGACACCTCTGATCTGAGCTTTTAAGGAGCTCTTCAAAAACAGAGTTCCTTCATTTGCATGAAAGTTTCACATTAGGGAAGTTTCTAAGACAACCACCACACAGCAACAAAGTGATTGCCACAGCCAAGATGTTTCTGTCTGACATCGCTTTGAAAATGCTTAGCCTAATTCTCTCACAACTTGACAATTAATTGAAATTTGGTTACTTTCAATCACTGGAATGAGAGAAAAAAGGGGAAAGTATAACAAGGCAAAGCTGGTAATAAGTTACAAATCCTCTCTCCTGATTGCTTCAGAGTTGATAAACCTTTCTGTAGTACCTAAGTGTCAAATTATGTGCTTGACTCTGTGCCTCTGTGGTAGGGGAGATGGAAGAGCTGGATTCAGTCTACTCATCAGGCTTTAATGAGAGAATTGGAATTTGCAAGTTCTTGTTTTTTTCTTATGAATTTGGACCATTAGCTGTTGACTAGTAAGACGTAGTATACCAACAGGAAAATAGTACTCTCTGAATAAAGCAAACACACCCTAATTAATTTACTTTCTTTTGACAGCAGAGATCAGAAAGGAAGACAACAGAAAATCACATTTTCTCAGCTTGGTTTCAAATTGTTTAGGGAGGTCACTGAGCAACACAGAGGTAATCATGCATCCAGGCAATGAAAGGTTATCCCAAATTACCTGCAAGTTTTGATCACTTTTCATGCAGGTGTTTCATTGTCACATCAAGAAGCGTGACCAGCAGGTTGAAGGAGGAGGTTCTCCCCCTCTACTCCACTCTCATGTGTACTGTGTCCAGCTGTGGGGCCTCCAACATAAGAAGGACATGGATCTGTTCAAGTGAGTCCAAAGAGCCACAAAGATACTCAGAGGGCTGGAGCATCTCTCCTGTGGAGACAACAGCTGGGCTTGAACTGCCTGGACAATGTCTCACGAAGACATAGAGACCTTGGAGCAGCCTTCCAGTACCCAACGAGGGCCTACAAGAAAGCGTGAGAGTTTTTTTAAGGGCCTGTAGGGATAGGATAAGGGAGAATAGCCTTAATCTGAAAGAGGAGAGATTTAAATTAAATATAAAAAAGAAGTTCTTTACTATGAGGGTGATAAAACACCGGCTCAGGCTGCCCAGAGAAGCTGTGGCTGCCTCATCCCTGGCAGTGTTCAAGACCAGGTTGGACAGGGCTTGGAGCAACCTGCTCTAATGGAAGGTATCCCTGCCCATGGCAGGTGGTTGGAACTGGACAAGCTTTAAGGTCCCTTCCGACCCAAACCATTCTATGGTTTTATGAAGTGGAAAACATGCCAGGGCTGTCACTTACTTTAAACAGCTTCTCTAACCCACCTTTTTCTTTCCCTTTGCCTTTACATTCAGTATAACCTTGTTGTTTAAATATTGTATCCTTTGAAGAACTCATCCCTACAACAGCCTTAGAATTACAATTAATGTGAAGTACTAGCTGTCTGAGCATTCTGAACTTGCTCTTCAACCTTAATTTTCCATCCCTTTCTTCAAACTTACTTGTTTTCCACACTCCATAAAACCTGAAGACTAGAAATAACATTAAAACCACACATACCATTTTCCATAAAAATTAAATATACATCTAATTTAGGTATGGTAACATACCATTGTGGTTTTAATAGAGACAATGAATACAACAAGAAAGTTGAAAAAAACACAAGAAAATTAAAGATTACTAGAAATTTTATAAACATTTATGTATGCTTAAAAAGACTTACAAAGAGTAGATGCTGCTGGTTAGATTTCCATTGTCTAACTAGGTATTCTTCAGTGAAGAATTGTCTTATTTAGACAGATTGAGAAAAATACAGCCTTTTTGTGGTTTGTTTTTGTTACAGTCAATAAAAAAATGCCAGGATAAACTATTTATTTCATCATTATAAGCTATGAGACTGGGTAGATTATTTTTGTCACTTCTGCAGTGCAGTAGTGAGGTCTATTTGTAGAGAACCAGAACACTTCTTTGATGTGGGTGCTTTTAAATAACTTAATTGCAAGGCAGATGGTAAGAAAAAAAAAACAAACCCTGATGAAACAGAGCAAAAAACCCTGCATAAAGGTGGAAAATTGCTTGAGGAATGCTGTGGTCTCACAGGGAGAAATCTTTCTGTTTGTAGCTGGTAACTGCAGACTCCAAGTCTGTGATTAGCCTTTAATGTAGAAGAGGTAACACGATGTAGCTGATGAAAACATGTCAACACAGCATGAGAAAAAGAATAAGAAGGCAACTTTTCCTTCAAATGAAAAGTTTCAGATCTTCAAACACGGTCTGTCTTCAGTAGCAACAATTAGAGGAATAAAACCCCAAGAAAACAAAAAGACAAACCCAAAACATAACACTTTAGCATTTGTACAAAGCATCCAAAGTTTTCTATCAAATTTCTTCAGGCTTGTTAGCATTATGGGCCACACAAAACTGATTTTTTTTTCGTTAGGCTCCCAATTTTATATGCAATATGATATCATGGAAGAATTTGGTGATAGGATGAAAAACAGCTAAAAGGTTTGCTCATCTTGAATACATTGGTGATGCTGTTAGTGCATCCTTCCAGGTGGAGCACAGCCATAGAGGTAGAATATTTGGTGGTCTTATAGGGAACACTGGAATATGTGAAAGCTGGTAAAAAGAACCTCAACTCTAGCTGTTCTATCTGTTTGAACCATGTTAATTATGTAAGGATACAAAGAGTGATGTTTCAAGCCAGATAATGCAATACAGAAGAAACCAAAACATGACAAAGCATTGTCATCCCACACCTCTCTCTTTTCAACATGTGAAAGTTAGAACCAAAATCCTAATTGAAATTACACCTACCTATAAGCAATATAAATGTTTTGAGGGGAAAAAATAATAACCTATGTTACGTTGCAGTCAAGAACCACAACCCTGATAGTCCCTGGGGGACTTCACCTCAGCCCAGGCAGGGCTTGAAGAGCATATTACCCAGAATGCATCAAATAGATTGCATTGGTAATCAATAGAAAAGACAAGGTAGTGTATTTAGTTGACAGATCACCGTAATAAGCACTCCAAGAAAAGTAGTTTTCTGTGTAATGACTAAGAGGAGAAAACAAATCTGGCCTGAAACTGTTAATTCAGATGTAGGTTTGCAAATCTTTCTGGTGACTTCAAAGTGAGTATACTATCTAAACTGTGTGCTCATGTGTGGAACCCTGATATCCACTTTTGAGGAGTTTCAAGGCCAGTTCCCCTCCGACTCCTCAAGCACATGTCTGCACATAATCTCTGTGCCTCAGTTCTCCCACAATGCAGGATATTGCTACCACATCCCATGTTTCTTGTCTCACGGTGGTTTAAGCTCATGATGTTAAGAGCTACCATTTGCTGTGTATGTGTACATCACATCATGCCTTACTTTCATTTACTGCATTTGGGCTCTGCTATCATACAAATAGTTAAAAAAAAACCCAACAACTTACAAGTGAAGCTGTACGTGAGGACATTGCCAGTAAACAGTCATGGCTGAATATGCTCTTACTGATGCGCTCACAACCAAGCAATGTTGACTTCTCCCTACTCCTACATTTAGGTAAATGGGGAAAAAAAGATAAATTGGGGATTAAAACTTCAGATATGGGCTCTGTGATCAGTGTGTTGCTGTTTATAATTTTGCAGGGTTTCTTGGGGAAAGGAAGAAAGGTACGTGTATCTCAAGTATAAAACCTGAACCTAGATGTGAAAAGGCTTATGGATCCCCAAGTAGAAATATTTAAATTATTGAGATTATTATATGGCAGATTATGAGCAATGACAGTGAAATTAGTAAAAGCTTGCTGTGGTGTTCTCCCTCTAAGCTTCATGTCTGCCAGATCCTAATTTCAGGTTCGTATCATGCATTGTTTGTTACATGAAAAATGCTGATGCAATGCTCCTTGCATACCCATTAGCAACATTTTCTTTTTTCTTCTGAGATTCTCTGAGATATAATGCCCTCATGAGATTAAAATCTAGACCTAAATCTTCAAATCAATTACAGAGACAAAAAGCAGCAATCTCCTCCTGCCATACAATATTCAGGGAGTAGAATTCACCAGATCGGAAAGCCATGGTAGATTATCAACTCTGAGAAAAGGCATGATATCCTGCAGGAGTGATCAATACATGAACAAATATTCCTACCTTGATCTTGCTCCTCTATAAAGCTGTGGGAGTTTGTTGCAGATTTTAATGGAAAGACAATTGGACAATATAGATTTTTCTCCCCCTGGGAAAGGGTGCATTTAAAGAACTAGAGCAAAACAAATGAAGAATGGAAACAGAAGGAAATTCATGCTTTCAGCCTGGTTTTGTTCTCTTCCTTTGGTCAAAATAAAATGCTACCGATTTTTTTGTCTTCTAGATACTTTTTCTTGCAAAGGTTATTGAAAAGAAATAAGTAAGCGGGGAGAAAGATCTACTTTTGAGGTCCTCAAGAACTGGTTTTCTGGATTGTATTGTACCTGTTTATATTCTAATTGCTAGGAATAATATCTAAATGAATCAAACATTGTTACAAAGAAAAATGAATCAATCCCAAGTCAAGTTATTCTGGCTTTGTTCCCACATGCACTTAAACTAGTAATGGTGTCTGTGATTGCTACATTGCTATTTATTACTTATTTTAAAAGGCAGGAGGCAAGATTTTTAAAATGATTGGAGTCATTATGATTCTACAATTATCAATAAGCGAAGAGGGTTTTTTTTCCCCACCATAAAGAGACAATTACAACCTAAATATGCACAAGGAGAAACTTTGCCTACAGTGTTGACAGAGCTAGGATTTCACTGAGTCAATGAACTTCTCATTTTCCAAGGTGGGTGTTCAATTATGAAGGCAGAAATCAGCATATTCTCATGCCTAATTCATGCATAAATTGTTCAATGAATTTGGATATTTTTAAATTACAATTGCACACAGTAAGTGATGGGTAAACTGTGGCTTGCATAATATATTGCCTGTAATCTAACACAAACCAGACTGGATCTTCAAACACTTAAATATTTCTTGCTACTACTGGCATGAATGGCAATTGAAAACAGATACCTAGGAGGATATGGATCAAAATCACTGTAACCTGGATAGAAAATAATTTTTACTATATTACAGAAAACAACACTGAGGCAACTTTTTTTTTGGTAGTTTTCCAAAGACTACAGAAGAAAAGCAGGTCAGAAAAGGATTAAAATAGAATATTTTTTTAGTCTTATCATGAGCCAGACTTTTTATGCTATTAAAAGCAAATCCACTGAGGTTAACAAAAATGTTGTCTGTGAAGTTTGCTTGATTTTAAACAGAAATAATGAAATACTGCTGTAGCTGTTTCCAGAAACTAATCCTTCTAAAGATCACACATCTCCTTTAAGATATAGAGGGTATTATATGCTATTGCAAAAATTTTTAGTAACTGTATTTGAAGCTATGAATTATATATGTAGAAAGACCCATAGAAGAAATAAAATACACACACACAACCCCCCAACTATAGGTGGTATTTATAATTTCAGGTACAGAATAATGCACCTCCTATTGTGTACCATAGCACTTAGCTGTAAGTGACAAAGCAATATGATACTGAAACAATAAAAAGGGAAATTTAGATATACAGTGAAAGAATTGAAGTGGATTTTCATCTACCAGGGTCCTCAAAAATCAGCACCGTGCACCATTACACTAACAAGATGGTTATTCCACATTGCAATAGACATTTTGATGTGCATATACATTATTTAACATTATTGAGAGGGAAACGATCCTTAGCTAGAGTAAGAACAAGATCATACCTAAATCAACTCGAGTGTCTATAGGAATTTGTTTACTGGCAACCTCTTATAATGTTGACTCTGTATTTTGTTCAATATTCATCAAGTATTTTAAGCAGCTTCCAGCCTTTATGTAGGAGGAAATAATCAGCAGGCTCACAGCAGACATACGAATTACATATTGTGACTGTAGCTCTTCCAGACCACTATGGAAAAACATTCAATGAATGAACTGATTAAGTCTCAGTTTCAGAGAGGTATAAGCAGACATGTAGCCACAGGAAGCTTTTAACACTAAACTCTGAGTTATCCATGGAGTTTAGGTGATTTCAGAGTCTGGTGGTTGTGGTAAGCATTGCAGTTCACAGCAAAGGAGAGGCATGTCAGCCTTAGTGTAAAACTAGCCTCTGGCTGCTCTGTGGGCCAGGATTCTGGTGTAAAATTGAGACTGCAGCAGATCCCTATTTCATAGGCATGTTATGAAAATAAATAAACTTACAAGGTGTTTTTATATGCTCATGTATAAAGTCTTTGAGATGCTCTCAGTAATTTTATTAGAATTAAAACTGGAGCTTAATTCCTTCTAAGATTTATATTTCTTGCAGTTCTTTTTAAGCTTTCCAGAGGGAAAAAGAATTGAAGACTGTAAACCAAAAAGGAAGAATATTTAATCCTTTGATTAAAGTTTTGTTATAATGGTGAGTACTATCACCTGAAAGGAAGGTTTTATTACTGAAATATCATTAGATACTATGACTGAGATATTAAGTATGTGCTATAAATTTCTCATAACTATTGCTAATACTTAAATAAAATCCACATCTAAACCTCACATCTAATCAGCCAACTAATCAACTTATTAATCAACATTTCATAAGTAGTCTTGACCTCTCTAAGACCAAGCATTATCAATGATCCCGAAAGGCACTCATCTGAGATTTGAAAAACGTAGGCAGTATATGAGGCTCATATAGTCAGGATTTTTATTCAGTTTTTTGACCTTGAAACCTCTTGATTCATCAGACTTGTCAGTGACATAAGTAAGATCAAGTCCTGGGCACCTGGGGACCCCCTGGCTGTCTTGTTTCATTCTCACAGCAGCCATCAGTGTGCAAATGGCACAGCTGGCAGCTCTCCATCAGCAGGAAGGTCCTGGTCCCCAAGGACAGCAGATGGGTTTTCTATCATGACTGACAACCACAGCCATTCACCCAGTATACCCCTGGTGCCCATGGCACAGAAGACCAACCACTGCTAGGATCCCCATGCATTTGATGTCCTATGGCCAGATTACACAACAAAGTCTGCGAACAGCTGGACCTACAGCAAACTACCTCAAGTGGTCTATTTTATTCTGGGGACTAGCCCAGCTCCTGACAACCTGAGACCTGGAGCTCATGAAAGGTGAAAAGCCATCCTTGTCAAGTCCTGTAGCAGATATAACTCAGCTGGTTGGGAATCAAGCCAGGTAATTTGATTTCAAACACCATGCTTTTTACACCAGCATGAATAGACGTATTTGGGGCCCTTTTTTCCTGTGAGATAGAGAATGATAAAACCTATTCATTTCAACCAAGCACTTCATGAACAATGTGATTCCATATGTAAACGTCCTCTTTGTTTAGCTGCAGCTGCAGATCTGCACACTGTGCTCACAAAAGACTCTATGTCACATCCTTAATGGGATACTTTACAGTCTTTAGTCCTCCCTAGAGCTAATCATTGACCTGGACACAGGTCTGATGTTTAAACAGACTCTGAATCTGATGGAGGATAATGAAACTAATTCCATGAACACACCAACAATACAGAGACACACTTCCTCCCTCCTTCTGTCAATTCATATTCCAGGTTGTAATGAATAGCCTAACATCTTCTACACCAGTATTACCAGTTCTTGCAAAGAGCTGATTGTTCTCTAGCCCATCATTACTGTCAGTCAAACTGGGTTTTTAATTTTGTCTTTTTTCTCCCCAACACTACACATCAGCAATGCCATTTCTGTCCTCAGCAATGTTGGGAATAATAGATTTAATTCCAATTTCAGATATTTAGTTCTAATTTTCTACTACTGTCAGATGAAGTTGGAGTAGCCAGGAGACGTACTGCTTCCAAGGGATGAAAAGGCACCCTGCTTTGGTGTAAATCTATGGTAATGCCTTTATATTCATCAAGGCAATAGAGGACATACTCATCAATATTAGCTAAAGACTGCACTATGCAGGACTCTCTTTGTTGTGACAGTAATGACCTCCATAATACCGACCTTTTCCAGGACAAGGTTTCAACCATGGATCCAAATTACACACATTTATCACTAGAGATAAAGGTGTAAATCCATTACTGGTGGTAATAATATATAGTTTATCTTTTATGCACACGAGTATCAGTAAGGGGATCTGGCATATCCTTTACCAGTTACTTACAGAAGTCTTGCTGGAGCAAGGCAGAACATGAGAAGCTGGATGAGGGAGCTACTGGCAGGGATTGCATGAGTTCACTATTGCAGCCATTTTGCTTTTTCAATGCAGTTTATGCACCAAGATGAGAAAAAATGGTGCAATAATTGCCATAAGAAAGTTGAAACAAATAGCACTAAGGAGATGGGTACAACTAAATAAAACATATAGACCTTTATGTGGAAAGTAATCTTGGTAAATCATTCTTTCTTTTCTTGTAGAAGTTGACTGAGGAGCTGCAAGATTTTCTCAAGGATCTGCGGCATCGCTGTAAGTTAAATCCACATTGTTGGCGTTTAGAGTGGGTGATACCTCTTTGTCTCATATCAAGTTGAAGCTGCAACATTTTTTTAGCAGATCAGTTGCAGGACTGATGATCTTGAAGTGTAAAATTTCATGAAATCATGTAGAAATCTGGGGAACAACTTTTCAGAATAGCAGTGACATAGGCCGAAGGCAAACCATTCAAGAACACGAATCTCTTTGGATTTCAGTGCCTAAAATTGAAACCAAAAGAAAGGAGCTAGAATCAAGGCCAGGAATAGAAAATATGCTATAAAAGGACCAAATATCCCTCATTTCCTCACACATGTTTTGCCTATTAGCTGTAACTGCAGTTTTATGGAAGAAGCACTACAATTTCTGAGTGAATGTTCCACCTAATTGTTTTATTCAGAACAGTTCTGTCCATGAAAATGCACAGCTACCTGCAAGACAAGCTTTTATTTTATGCAGGTAACACAGCTAGGCTACAACCTTTCTGACATTTAGGGGGGTTGATCACTGGCGTTAAATGCTTAACAAGCAGAGATTTGATTGTGTGGCACAAAGCCTGCATAATTTATTTCTAATAGTCTGATAAAATCCATTGCACAGTTGAAAGATGCATAAAGATTTGGATAGTGGAAAGTACTATCCATACAAAGATTTACACAAATGACTATGTTATGGGAAGAGTGATGGGGTGTTAAACTGCTGGGAACCATTTGAATAAGAGCATATTTTGAGAATGGGCTAAATACTGTAATTTTAAGGAGTCCATGAAAATCAGATGATTCAATCTCTTTCTAAATATATGACAGTATCTGATTCCAGTGCAGCAAAAATTGTCTGTGTACTGCTCTTTGTAATGTTTGTTATCTATTTATATCAGCCCTGCTGAGTCTGTAAATATCTCTAAACAGAACAAACATGGTGCTGGTTGACATGCGTATTAAACTTTCTGTAGTTTTGCTCTACCATTTTGGGAAGACTCTGAATGAATAAAACCCTGCCTTAGCTGAGATTTGCCTTCACTAAGCTGTTGCCTTTGCAAGATTTATCCTTGTAGGCTTATATGCACCCCCAGAATATATCAGGGGTTTAAAATGGAAAGACAGGCTGATCCTTGGTTACAGTACCTGCTATTACAATTCTACAAGACAACAGCAATAAGAAATTATCATATGTGATACAAAAACTAATCTGCACAACTTCGTAATAATCATAAGTGATGGTCTGGTTTAGGAGAGCGTAGTTTTAATTAAGATGATCTTCGAGGGGGAAATTGATGGGACTGCATAGAGATCTTTTTCCTCATAATAAAGGTTGGTCTAACTTTACAAAATTCAATTACTTCTTTCCACTGCTGTGTAAGAAATATTTGGGAAATGACAGAAACAATCCTTAAAGCAAATTATACCATTGTCAGAGAACAAGAAATCAGTGTGTCAAAACACAAGGATATTTCTACGCAAAGCATCCAGCAAGAGATGTTATACAGACGATCCCTGTCTGAATATTATATTACTCAATTTTATCTACAACTAGAAAGAGGAATATTTTCTATTTGCCATTTGAAATAAAAAAAAAAAAAAAGTCATAATCCAAATGAAAAATGTCTTTGAACATAATCCAGAGAAGGATGCAGAAACATTGCTCTGGTGAGCCCTGGGGAAAATGTCTGGCTGGATATAGAACTGGTTAAATTACTCCTTTACACTGATTTAATACCACTGACATCAATGACAAGCTTAAAATGAAGGAATCAAAGTAACAAGGAGGTAGCACAAGGAGCAATAGTACTTGAAGGGTTTTCGGCATATTTTTCTAACAGGAAACACAGTACAGTCTAATCTGGCTGGAGTTTATATGAACTGCCACAATATACGTCTTTCAAAAAAGAAGTTTCTTTTCTTCTTTTAGATGAAGATGGATACATTTTAAAGCATATATCCAGTATTTTCTTCCAGCACTAAAATGTGCCGAGAAGGGAAACTAAAGACTTTAAAGGATCCAAAAATGATGTAGAAAAAATGAATACATTTTCTGGTTTTAATCTGCCTTTTATCTACCACTGTGGGAAGTGTGATTATGATGCAGCATTTATAGATTTTAATTCCTAATACCTCAGTATTAACTATAATATTAAGTAATTTAACCTGGTCAAGTAGATCTACATTACTGTCCCTGTTTGCTTCATTTTTAGCATTCTCCAACCTGTGTCTCCATAATCAACAATTATCTGCTTCCTTGCACTTGTGCTCCAGATGGAGAGCAGGTAAGCAGATGCTTGGATGAATATCTTATTGGTGATGGATCTTTCCTTGTTGCAATTCATGCATATCGTTACAGATAATTTTTACTTCTTCAGCAAAATTTAGGCTGTAAATCCTGCAAATCAAAGCATCATTACTCTCCTTCATATTTCTAATGCAAATTAATATTATCATTGGTGAGGGTTTCTGCTTGATTTGTTTGGGGTTTTTTGGGTGGCTGGGTCGGTTTTTAATCTATAATGAAGCAAATACAGAAACACATGGGAAACCACATGCTGGGTATATCTAGACAATTGAACTGGGTTCATTGACAGATGTTAGCATTAAAAGTAACTTGGAAGACTCCTATGCAATTTTGTTTTGTATCTCTAGGATAAGGGCTTAATTGCCAGAACTCGAGAGGGACAGGCAAAATGTGTGTTGCATTCATCAAGTCACAAAAAGACAGATCCTCTAGGGTTTCGAGACTGGCAGCAGCTGAAAGCTTTTTCTGAAACCAGCTCTAGACAGGGTTGCTACAGACATGCATACAGGCATCCCAGCCAGCATAGCCTTTTCACCTACTGCCCACCTTGTTACATTCAAGATACTTAAGCAATTACAAATGAGAAAAGAGAAAGATAAATATAGTAACTTCCATGATACTACTGTCTATAAAATAAGAGAAGACACAAGGATATTTATAAATGGGTATTATAAGCATAAAGCATTACACAGAACTTGAAAACCATTAAAGTTATCAACAAAATCTCATTTTTATTCCATGTCCACCTGTGCATGCACAGGCTTCACAGCTGTCCCAGCATCATCATCTGTTTAAAGCCCCTGAAGACCATACGTGCCTCTGGCACACACGAGGATTCAGGGGCTCCTTTTATTTCTCATACTTTGTTTGCATTTGTTAATTTTGATGTAGCAAGGGGCCATTAGTGTTTTGACACAGAAGGCCCAGCTAGTTGTCTTAGGTTAGGTAGACAGGGCTGATAGCATTGCAGATGAATTAAATTATAGCAGGACTGCACACTAGAATGGCAATTGTATCAAAAAAGCAGAAAAATTAAAGGCTGAATGGTGTTAAAACCAGATTCTTCACCTCTTTCTAGGAGGTGAGGACAGCTGGGAGTTTGTTTTCAAATATAAATTGGGTACAAAACAGAAGAAGGGGGAAAAAGATCAGGTAAAAATGCATAATAGATGTTGCAGCCTGATGCAAGGAATGCTCATGCAATCTAAAGCAGATGTGGAGTGGGATTGCAGAACATCTGCTGAGGAAGAAATGGAGCAGGCTGTCCTAATGCAAGTTGGAAGGAATTGGACATCCTTCCCCCCTGCTTTATTAACTCAAGGAGTAGCACTCAAACCAGAATTTTCTCATAAACATTGTGATAAATACATGTAATATAGAAAATGCAAAATGTATTATGAAAAGGTAAGAAGGTCTACTAGCTGTACCAGAAGTGATTTTTATAAACTCTACTGAATAGCAAGAAGTATTAGCTACTGACATTTTGTTTTCCCAGAGATCTGGGGAAAACTATATGTTTACTACAAAAATAACGATGCCAGAGTCACTGGGGACTTGTAGAAGCATGAACACACAAGAGAAAAATAAATGCATTGAAAACAATTGGGTTTAACTGGTGTTATAGAAGCTGCAGTAATTTCATGAAAATGATGGGAAACAAGAGCCACATCGAGTGTCAGTGCCACCCAGAGATGGCCTTCTGCTTGCACCAGAATGTCAAGCTAAAGAGATGTATCTGCAGAGAGATTAGGTAATACCTGTAAGCACTTTTACAAAACATGACTTCTGAACAGCATGCCGCGTGTTACCTAAAAGAAAACCGTGCTTGAAAGGAGCAACTTAGCATGTAGCTGTACTAAGTTCTGTAATTTAAAAGGTTCTGTGAATTATTCTATTTTAATCCAGTTTTCCGAGCTCTCTCTCACAGCTAAATGACTACTTCCAGCTGATATCCATTATGTGACACCTAGCACCCTATACTTATAGCCAGTGATGTCTTTGTAGTCTTCTCTTCCACACAGCACAAGCAGTGGATGTTGATCCACTGACTATTTAGCAGAATTGTGAAGTGCAGTTTCCTTTCCCTTAAGTAAAATCATTGTGAAAAGTGACACATTTATCCGATGCTTCACATCCTGGAAGGTACAACCGCAAATACAACCCTCAAAATCTGGAAACACACAGCTGGTGTTTTCTTTTTTTGAGAAAAAGATAATGCACACATAAGATCCCCAAATCCTACATCCCACACACAACCCTGAAGAAAATAAAAAGCTAAGCAACCCCCCAAATTGCTATGAATAGAAAATCATACTAGAGTTAGCCACAAAGCCATCCCTAGGGCATTAAAAAGTATCACTAAGAATATTGTAATTGTCTTGACAGTGAAGGCTGTTCAACAGTGGTTGCACCTGGCTATGCTTTTAAAACAGAAGCCACATTCAGACAGGAACCACACTACCATATCAAAAATAAGTCCAATGAAAGCCTTTGTACTTATATTTGCCTATACTTTTAAAATTTCCTTTTCCAATTATCTCCAACTGGGCCTGACATTTCAGTCCAGGGGTTGAAGAGTTTCTAGTTCCATTATAGATAAATCTACAGATATTGATTTGAGCATTTCCCACCTTCAATCAGAAACAGGTACCTGTAGAGGACAAAGTTTTCAAATCCATTGCAATATGGGAAAAGTGAAATGGCAACAGAGAATAATGCAGGTCAGATGAAAGCATAGGAACCATTTAAGCTCTACTCAGAGCATTATTCATGGCCCTGGAGGTCACCTTTGCTTGAGTGATCATTAATAAGCAGCACATTTTGCAAGGATTAACACCCACTAAACCTTCACATTTACTCTAAAGACAGATCAATGTGGTACTTTAACACAAGGACTAACTACATCCCAGAGAACTTTCTTTCCCTCTCATCTCCTTTGTGGTGGGTAGAGTCTCAAGAGTTTAGAGGGCTTGTTTTCTAGTTTATCTGTGCGCATGTATGAGTGCTCATGTGTATCTGTAGCTGAAAACTAACTACTCCTTGTGTTATCAAAATATTGCCAAGTGCAGAGTCTATGATTGTCCATAACTATGCTTGGTCACTAAAAAAATGGAGACTTAAATAAACCAGATGAAAGAGACAAACACAGATATTCAGACAGAGGAAAGAATCTTGTGGAATACAAACAAGGGCTGAAGTAATCTAAGTCTGGTTCTTCAATGGATCAACTGTAAAAAGACCAATAAACTCAATACTTTTAATTGTGTCTTTTACACTCAACAGAACAAAAGCAAAATGTTCTAACAGATTATGCTAAGCCTGCAGATCCCTTTTCTTCTAGTTGTGTCGCATCCTTGTGTGTCCCATCTCCTTCCCCTCAGCAAAATAAAATCTACAAAGACTACAATATAGAATTGGTATTTCTTCTAAGTTGTATTTCCTATAAATTACATTAGTTTTTCTGCATTATCATTTTTCCATGACTGTCAGTACTAAGACATACAGAGAAGACAAGGTACTGAAACTTTGTGCTCTCTCCAGTTGCATGGCAAGAGCATAATAAAGATTTTAAAAATAATAAATCTCTTTAAACAAAAAAAAAATAAAAAGTGAACATTGCTTTTAAAGCAAAGTCCTTTCCTCTTTCCAGAGGACTGCAAAACCAATTCCATAAGGCCACATGGATATTAGTACTTGTTTGAGATGTGGAGCTTCTCTTCAGTCCAGGTCTATGAGCTGATCAGCCATCTAAAGAGGTTTCCCATAGAATAATTAGCAACACACTGTAAAACTGATTCATCTCATTGGGTCAAAATCAAGCCACCATGTATGAAAACAGTAGTAAAGCACCAACCTTAATTATTGTTCTCTGGTAACTCATGCATTTTATCGCTGGAACGACTGTATCACCTCCCTTCCTAGTAGCAGTTTCTTACCCATGAGTCATTCAAAATGTGGGTGTTTGGTTTTCTTTGGGTTTTCTTAGCTGCTACTCAGCTGAGGGAAAGCAACACTGCTCCAACAGCAGACTTCTTGGGAACTCAGGGATACAAAACACCATTTTTCTATGTGATTTCGAGACCTCCTTTATGCAAGACCAGATCATTCTCCGATGCCTGCACTATGCACTGTTCAGTTACCCAGCTTGTCCAGTGGCTCAATTAATGTCATAGTACATTTTAATTTTTACTATAATGCAAGTGAATTATTATGAATTATTGCTCTCAGGTTTCCATTATCCATGTTTTTCAATGTCTGCCTCTGACAAGACTTTCTGGAATATCACAAGACAAAGGTGGTAAAACTGCATGTATTTAAAATTGCATCACTTCTGTAATAAAAAAAATTGCAAGTGTACATTCATCTAGCATTTAGTTTGCAATTACTGTGTGTTGCAATTTATATCTAACAGGATTGAAGGGGAAAACTAAGCCAATAATTTGGAAAGTAATTACCTGCTGGCAGTACACAAGTGCTGTGAAGTTTTACAAAAGCAGTGAGCAGTAGCTTTAGGTAAGGACTTCCTCCAACATCACACAGGATGCCTGTGGTAAGGCCACCTGCACCCAAACCTATTCAGTTAGTAAATCAGGCCTAGGAGCTTTGCCTCTGGAATAAGGATAAGCCCTGCAAAATTCATTTTCAATCTTACTTGAGCAGTGACTACAGATTCATAATGATTGAAGATTTTAGAGCAACCAAAGTCCTATGCACAGAGAAAATCCCAAATAGCAATTTAAGTTGCTTAACAGATGAGTTTCAAAGCAGCAGGTGGCACTGCCTGAATAAAGTGCCTTGTGGGATGCAATCACATTCCTTTGTTCAAAGGAGTTTCATCTTTGGCCTTAAATTTTGCCTTTGTGATCATAGGGACTAGCTCAAGGACAAGTTGCTGTTTGAGCACAGTGGAAAAAGCCTAGATCATATTAGTCCTTGATCTAATTCACTTTAAAATGTTGCTAAGACATCTTGGATTTATCTACTCTGTCTAAAGGAGAGATAGAAAAACTGACACAGCCACAAGAAGTCAGTAGTAAGCTGGAAAGTTCTATTTCCATTTGAAGGCATAGTGACAGCTCTTACAAAAGGATGCGTGTATCATTTGAAGGCATCTCCAGCTTTCACAGAGGAAAGAGAGAAGGAAGCGTCTTCCAGACCCTTCTATGGCAGAGTTTTTGCAAGAAACACCTTGCCCCAACTCATGCTAATTCCCTTCTGTCTTCCAGCTTACGTTCCAGATTCTATCTGCTGTCTAGTTTATAGACCAAATCCTATCTCCGAGTTATTTTTAGTCTATAAGTGTCCTGAAAGCAACACAAGAACTTTGTGCAGTTCATTCTGGGCTAGGGAAACTTTTGCCACTGTGTAATCCAGGGCCAACTTTTGGGGCAATCAGAGCCTCCATCCTAGCCTGCTGAGGTTGCTCAAGCCTCACCAAAGACTTACAACAGAGCAGCAAGTGCCCATGCTCCAACACTGTCAAAAACCCAAACAAGAATAGCAAGAAGGCTTAATGGTTGAAAAAGTTTGTTTAAGGGGCTTCTGACTGCTGGAAACACAACTAGGTTTCATATGTTAAGTAGAATTTTTTTATGAATATGGGGGTTTTGTTTCCTTGTGGTTGTTTGTTTTTTTAAGAAAGGTGTTAAGACAGCTTTTTCTGCCAGAATATGGCAATTTCTCAGAAGCAAAATATTTGACAAAGAAACATCAACCAAACTTTGTTTTGAGAGAAAATTGGGCAAACCTACAAGATTTTGGTAACATTTTAATGTTTTATCTTGACCTTCAGGAACAATTTTATCATAACTTTGTATAATTTCTAAAAGTGATAGACATAATCTTTAATAGGCTGTAATGTAGTTCAGAAATTCTAAATCAGGACTTCACAATTTTTAATTAAAAAATACAATTCAGAGGTTCAGCAGTTCAAAATTCATACATTTAACTCTTTCAGCCATTCCTGGAAACAAGATCTTGAAATGAAAAGTCTACCTTTAGAAGGGACATTTCTAAAATGTTTGTTTCCATTCACAGCTGGAAATGAGAAAATTTTAACAGCATTAATTTCCTCTGCAACTGAGAAGGTCTGTTCCCAGACAGTCTTGTTAGACAACCAGTGTAAAAGCAAAATCATTTGTTTTGACATAGGAAAGATTAGATTGTTAATAAACTTTTAAAATTGGTGATGAGAAGCTTGGCTCAATCTGTTGTAAGCCACTCTGTCTATTCACTCTTGATATAACTTAGAAAAAGCACTGGCATTATTTAAAAGAAAATTTTAATGATGAAATACCTAAAATTCAATTTCAAATTTTATTCCTAATTAAAAGTAGAACTGCTAATTATAATGCCTGTCTACTTTAGAAGGTGCTGCAAGGCTTAATTGTCGGTAAAGCTCATTTGAGAAGCTCACACAATGGAAGTCTAAAATTGTTTATGTTAATAAGAAAGATGGCTACGAGAACTCTGAAATAGGAGGGGAGCACTCACCATAACAGCCCCACGGGGCTGGCATAAGATACTTGGCACTTCTATGCACATCCCGTAAGTTCTTATAGTCCCATTGTCCCCATTTTACAAATGAAGAATGGATCTGAAGCTGAGGTGCTTCAATAGTCCTAAGAAGTCCTCCAAGGGTATTAGGTTGAACACAGATCACTTAAATCAGGTCCAACAAACTGTCTTCCTCTGCAGATGGTCAACAGAAATCTCTCCTCTTAGAAAGGACATCTTTTCCTTCTCTCCTGCTACTGCTACTTCATTTTTCTTCACGGGTATCTTAACTCAACAACCACCTCAAGTAAGAGCAATCTCACTGTTTAACTCAGCAATGCCTCCGCGCGGGCAGGCAATGAGCACAGAGGCACAGTCACACCGCAATGAACCGCTGCACCTCAACACATCCAAACCACATTGGGGGAGGGAGGAAGCAGCCCAAAATGATTGGCACTGTGGCAGAGCCAGAGGAGACACCACCTAATTCCTGGTGCAAGTTCTTCATAGACAGAGACTATGCTGGAAACTAAGGGGATGAATGAATGTGCTCCTACCTTATAGGAAGGGAAAATTCAAACTAAAAAAATACAGAATCCTCCCCTTTTGTTGACTGAATTATCGTTTTGGTCTACTCAAGGCATCCGCATGCTGCTGTGTTTTCTTCCCACCTGACCTCTCCACTTGCCATTGCATAGACAGGCAATTAATCCCATAACAAACTAATGGATTTACACCAAGATTACATTAAAATGCTGTGAAATAATGCCTGTGACATAGCTGCACTTCTCTTGACAGAAACATTCTGAAAAGTGCTGTTTCCACTTCCATTGCCTGTGAATACAAATAACTTTTGCTTACTAAAGGAAAGGCATTCCCCTGTTTGAGCTTTGCATTTGAGCTCTGCTGAAGCAGTCCCAAGAGGAAAAATGGAAATCTAAGACGGTTTAAGTTTATGTGTAATCAGGATTTATGGCTGTGCTACTGTAGACAAACAAGTCCCTTGGTTTTAGTTTTGGGTTGGTTTTTTTTAAATATGCAAAATATGGAGGGGTAGTTACAAGAGGACAGCCAGTGCTGGGATGTAACCTAAGTATCGACTCACATCCTTAATTTTATGGAGCTCAGGAAGTGGCTGTGGGACCCAGGACTAAACAAAATTATTCCCATTCCTTTTCCAAACCCAATAGCAACTGCTGACCCAGTTTTCAAGAAGTGAGGTTTCTGATTACCTGACAGGAGCTGATATTTGCATGAAAAGAATAACAAGAGTACATTTAATCTTCCGTGCTACTTGTATGACAGCTGCGCTTTCACTCTCTTAGCTTTCTTGAGGGATGATCACACAGAGCTAATTTTCATACGTTCAGGATTTCCAGATAGGAATATGTGTATTGTAGTGGCTGTTTATCTGATTCAATCACTAATTGTGTGGGTACTAACATGAATACAACGGGAAAGCAGTGTATTTCATGGTTAATACCAGTGAAGAGACACGCAATGCTCAGTGGATAAAAGGCTTGTAGTCTCAGCTGGGAAAATAGTTCTATTATCTCCCAGCTGCATAGACCTTCCATACGGCTCCGTTCTGCCTCGATGAACATTGTGGCTTGCTGAGAGCTTGAAACAGTTCTGCAGAAAATTGTAAAGATCCTGAGACATTTCACTGTTAAGATCTGTAAGTACAGAATTGTGCTGTCTACTGTAATGTGAATAATGCTGGGGGAACTGTTTTCTGCATTGTTGGTTTTTTCCTTCCTTCATAATTTTTATTAGTATAAGGGCTAAAGAACTAAGAAAATTCACTGCTTGCTTTGTGCTGTATGTCTGTAAATGGCTGATGCTCCAAAAGCATACTTTCTTGGAAGAGAAAAATGTAGATAATGAATTTGTATGCATGTGAGGTCTGAGTCAAACAGAATAGGAGACTGTGCTAGTAACAGACACCACAGGTATATTATTTGAGTATATCACAGCTCTGTGCTGCAGTAAACCAGACAACACAGAGGATGACAGTGCTAATTTTGGCACTTTCATATGACTTTCTACAGCATATTAAAAGATGAAGTGGGTAATGAAAGCATAATGTAATTTCTACCAGCTGAAGGTGTAAAAGCAATAAACATAAATCTTCAGGAAAATTTAAGTAAGTCCCAAGAAGAAAGTTTTCCCTGTTGCTCATTTTAATGATTTTTTTTCTAAAAAAAGTTCGTAACATATATTGAACTTTGGGGTTTGAATCCAAAGATTTGCAAGTTTTAGTTTTGATGTTGTTGTTTACACAGTATGACACAACTATAAAGCAAATTTAGTACTTTATGAAAAGTTTTGGAAGTTTGTGGCTCCAGAAACAAGAAAATGCTTGGCTACTGCTTTACATTAACTCATACATTCTCATAGTGCTTTTGGGGTGAAAACTTTGATTCGGACAGTTGTTGCACACGTAAAGGGTTTCCTCCAACAGCTTGTACACAATCAGGTTCAATGCTAACAATTTCCTGCAGCACTTACATACCTGCATGACTAAACAAGATGCAAACACTCCACAGCTTATTTAAACAAGCAGTTGTCCTTTTGTCAACACTGGAGCCATTTTCATATAACTATTACAAGCTCAAAATCAAACAATTTGTTTCTCTGAAGTACCATTTCCTCCTCCCCTTTTTTATTTTCTCCACCCCGAAAGAGAGGGGAATTGTCAAACTACTCCCACATCCAGTATTTGGAAAGTTCTGCAAGTTCAGGAAGTTTCTCTGTGTGTGCAAGTGAACCCTGCACTGTTTGTAATTCCAGGCACCACCACAAATAACCCATCTTCATCAGCCAGCTTTTGCGTTGGTGCTCCAGAGGCACTATGTCAGTGTTTCACATTCCACAAGTCTCTGCTTCAGAGGTTTTATGACACTAAAAGTCCCAAATCAGTACCTAGATGAAGTTAGCATCTACCACAGATCACATTTTACTGCTCAAAAAAGAAAAATAAAACACACCAATGTACGCAGCTATAGTTTTCAAATGCTGCTGAGGTACTGATCACGCTGTATTAGAAGTGTTGGCTTCCATGCGGAGATAAAATTATCAATAATATATAAAAACTTAAGTGCTTTAAATCAAATAGGAGACATGTCTCTCTTCCTTCAAGCTTTATGATCAGTACTAAAAAGGTTTGTAGTGCATAATAAGCTATCCTAAAATTAATTTCTTGCAGTTGAAGCAAATATTTCCATCACAGAACAAGGTGCCAGCATCCTCAAGGGGACTTGAAACTCAAAGCTGTGTGTTTGCATTTTGCATGAAGCACTATTTGTATTTGAACAGAAAATTTTCATTAGGAGAATGTTTGTCTCTGTCTCATGAGTACATGAAAATATATCAGCTCTTCAAAATGACAGTCAGATTTTTCTTTTCCTCCAGAAACTGGAATTAGCTGAATGTTACTACAAGACAATATTCCTTTTGCTTAAAATTATGACTGAGTTTATTCCACAGACCATCTTCCACTAATCCCTTCCCAGAGGTCAGCTAGATGTTACTTACCCTCCTGGCACAGGGCTTGTTTCAGAGAGATCAAGACACAAAAAAACATCCTAATTTTGCCCTGCTTGCCCACAGTCTGCCTCCCTGCCCGAGTGCAGCCAATCCCTTCCAGCCTCTGTGGAGTAGCAGACTTGCAAGGAACGCTTTTGCAAAGGATCAACATCAGAAAAGTCTGTCTCAGGAAGTCCTCTACTGCTTCTTACTAAAGACTGCACTCGAAGTTGGTTATAACTATGTGAACAGGCTAATTTATAGGCTAGTCTTCTAGGCAATCCCTCTTTAAGAAGTAAAGACACAAAGAACTTCAGGTGCAGTTTCACAACGGCAACTACCTGTTCTAGGGACACTAAAGAAACCTACCAGTACTTAGATAATTAAGTGACCTTATTTTCATTTACAAACTAGCAAAGTCCTTCAGATTTCTTTTGTTCAAACTCTTTCTACAAGCACAGAATACGCAAGAAAAGCGCCACACCATTGCAAAAAGAACCAAGTATCTTCAAGTAGCTAAATCATGAAAAACAAAAATAACCCATCACAAAATAGATCAGGACATTGCACACAGAGTTCTCCATCTTGCTGAGAAAACAACTACAGACAGCTAGTGTGAGACAGCACCACACATATGGAAGACCCTATTTTAATGCTGGGAGGCTGCTAAAGGGACCATGTCAGCATAAAGCAAACTGCTAGCAAAATGGTTTTGCACAAAAACATTCACTGGGACTTGCACATGTCAATTTCAAAAGTTTTAGGATCTCCAGACTGAGATAGAGAAGAAAAGCCCGAGTTTTTCCATACCTTTCTGCTCTCAGCTCCATTTCCTCTCCCCTAAGAGAGCTCCCGGTGGGCTCCTACCCAGCTGCAGCAGCCCTGGCTCTGTCCAGTAACCCAGATGCAATTGGTCAGCACATTATTCTGCTTTTAACCTTGAAGACAAAAGGTGTTTCCACCCATTTGTTCAGGGACTGTGAAGATGATTGTCCCATCTTAGATAAAGAGAACATTAAAGACTCTAAACAGCTTACTCCATTTTCAGTAATTTGCCTTACAAAACTGCTCTTTGGTTGGTTTTTGGTTTTGTTTTCTGTAAGAAATGTTTTAGTAAGGTCTCACTAGCTTGTGACTTCACTGCTGAGTTAACTCGGGTAACAAACCCCTACCCAAGCCTGAAGAGAGGGTGTCTCTGTACCAGACTCTTGCCTGTAGTTATTGTTGTCTGCAAGCACTTGCCCAAGTGAGTGTTTTGGCATAGCTGGATGTTGATTTCCCTTGCTCACCATAGCTGGGCTCTGTGCTGCCACCACTCTTGCTTACTCTCTCAGCATCCAAAGGGGCCTGGAAATGGGCTTTGCCACGATCTCAGGCCCTTTTGGAGATCAGTACAGGAGGAAATGATAGGGGTTGACTGACAGTCAGTGTAACTAAGTATCCAGGTAGCCACATATATTCTGTGAGGTTGTCTTTGTGGTTTGGGTTTTCTGCAAGAGTGAAAATTCCACAGCATGCAGTGCTCAGGAGAATGACTGGAACAGGGATGGGGAGGGAGGAGTGGGAGAGAAGAGTAGTTTCCCTCACTTAGACCTTCTAATATGTTTCTAGCCTATAAAGACAAGAAGAAATGGATAAAGATGGTCAGAAAGGCAGTTTGTTTTATTAAAATTCGTGACAGCATCTGCTGTAATGCTCTTGTTAAAGGAGATGGAAAACAGCAGAAAGGTGAGAGAAATGGTGTTATGTCCTTGCTCTTTACACAACATAATAATATGGGAACTCATGTAATTGGCTTCCAGATAACTCTTTTTATTAACCATATACAAACACAGGTGACCCAGCTGCCCAGGTACACAATAACCCTCTCTGGGATCTGATCACAGCTCTCACCAGAGGCATTTCAAACAGATAAAAAAGGTGCTTCCTAATTTTTCTAAACTAAGTACTGACTTTTCTCCAGGACACTTTGACGTGATTACCAATAGGAGCCATTTTATAGATAAGATTATTCAGGAAAATATGAAAATTGGTAATTAATTAAGCTCTCCTGTGGCTGTAACCAAAGCGTGAGGATCCCAAGTCCCTATCTGTGCTAGTGCCTGAAAGGAATCTCTTCTTAAATTTGTTCCATGGTCTGGCTGGAAAACAAGGATCCTCTGCTATTGAAAGTGGTGTATTATTATTAATTCTGATTCCAGTGTGGAATGGGCTGTAGTAGCATGTCCCAGAGGAGTGGGTGGTCTGGACATCAGTAGTATCATCTCATGTCTGCAACCTGCTACTCTGGATGGGGTAGATTACCCACTGCTGTTCTTGCTGAACCTGTCTCATGAGGGCTTTTCCAGGGTCAAAATGATTAAAATCTGGGGTAGGTCTGCCCACAGCAGCCAGCAATCTGAGTTTAGGACATTCTCCAGGGGTACAGGAGATCAGTGTTTAGGTAGAGAAGAAATTTCATCATCGCTTGTAACCTTGTGCCTAAACTCCAGGCTATTCTGGAACCTCAGTCCAGCAGTTTTCCCATATATTTGAGAAATCTTCCCACAGAAAATTCTGTCAGTGACGGTGTACGCCTGAAGAGGTTGGGTTTTAAGGAAACAGCATCTTGTCGAGTACCAAGTGCGAGAGCTGTTGCTATCACACTGCACTATGGACTGTGTGCATTCACCTTTTCACAGTGCTCAAATTCCACTGCTGATAGACTTGGGGAGACGGAAGATTTTAGAAGGTTAATGAGGAAAATGTTCTCTATTCTGGGCAAAAGACATGCTAGGCTATGTTATCAGCAAGCATGAGAAGACATGTACCTTTCACCAGCACCTTTTTTTCTTCACAGCCCTGTGATTAACATTGAAAATAGAGAAGCTGTTTGCTGCACCAGGTTTCCTGAAGTCAAATGAATGAATTGCAGATGTTCAATGATTATTTGCCCTTCAAAAACATCTTTTGCTTTTGTGCATTTTAGGCTTCATCCTGTCCAAGTGTCTTGTCCCCTGGGAGGTGAGTCCACCAAAAATAGGTCTTGCTGGACCACAGAATATTTGTCATTGTTTCTGAAAACCTGGTGCACTGTACACTCTACCAGTTCAAACCCATTTCTCCAAGACATTCCCTCTCAAGTAGTGCATACACTGAGTTTGGCACATAGAGCATATAAGTGGTATCTTTGGTGGGAGAAATGGGGATTAAAAGCACGGAAGTTTCTGCAAACTTCATCTCTCTAAGCAGTTTCTGATAATCCTACCATGAAATTACAAAAACAGCAGGACCAGAGCAAACCTCACTATAAATTGTGCTTCCTCCAGTTGTAAAGGAATCCAGATAAAATGTAGATTTTTATCACCTAAATTAGACAGCTGTGCCACATGGACTATTGAGCATTCCCACCCCTCATCTGAAAACTCTCAATAGTCTTGGTAGGCAGAGTTTGGGTTTGTTTGCAGTGACCTGTGCTCTGTCCCAGAGTCTTACAGCTTCCAAGGAGTCTGTCCTTGAGCCAAGTAAAGAAAACCAAGCATCTTACTTGCACTGTGGGAGTGTTCTCTGCAGAACAAGCACATGCAGTTTTGATATACATACTGTGCATCCAGGCTGATCTCCTTTGCAGCTGCTAAACATCCTTTGTGCGTCTGTTGCACTTCTCTGGCATGTCTGGTAGCAGCCACTATTACAACTACTACTTCTAATGCTTGCTTTAGAGTCAGATAAGCCCTGGATGGTGACTGCTGCATACTGCGTTGTTTTACATATTGGATTGTAGCTGGTCCCTGGTACTGCAGCTCTCCTCGAACTGATGACATTCTGCTAATTTCCTTAATTCAGGCACTTAGCCCAAAATGGGTTTGTTTTTCTTTGGCTGGTAATAGCGGGAATCTCTGCAATTGCTGGCAGATCTGGGCACTGAGGAAATTTCTCTCCCAGAAATTGTTTTGTCTGCTGATTTAACAAGAGCACTTAGGCTGCACAGCAGGTTAGAGGTTTTACCCCTATTACAGTCACTTAAACTGCCACCTTTTTCTCAGCACTGACATCATTAGCTATGACATATTGCCGAAGCCTCTCCACAGAGGTGACCCAGTCCTTCCTGGAGCTATCATACAAAACTAAAAGCCATATATATTTTTAACTCTCTCCTTTCCAGTATTACTTACACTGAAGCAACAGGTGCAGGTCTAATTTCACTGCCCTAAACCTGCTCTGGTCCCTCTATTCCATCATATCCATGAGTTAGGTCTGTATTTTCAGTCCTGTCTCACTTTTACCACCCAAAGATCCATACTAAATATCTATATTTGCCAACTATATAACTATGTAATGCCCAGCTAGCTGTATAGCCATCTGCTTGGTGAGGGCATAGACACAGAGGAAAGGCTTGTCAGAGGGATACTTTTCTACTTACAAGGAAAATCTTCATTTCATATACAGCTTAAATAGGAACAGTTATTCATGCAGTTCTTTGCAAAACCTGACATAAAAAGTGAAAAAAGGAAAAGACTCATTCTTCAAGGAGAGAATTCTTGTAGGACTAAATGTACTATAAATATTTGCTGTCATTGCTGCTTAAGTACCAAGAACCTCTGACCAGGATAAAGACAGGCTGGTACCTGTGCAAACATTCCCCATGAAACACCCCTGTCCCAGGCAGCAAGTGTGATATGATGGGAAACAGAGCTATGGTGAGGAACAGAGCTATGGTGGGAAATGGAAATATGATGAGAAGAGCACCTTGTTCAGGTGTGGCTGCCTGAAAAGCAGATAACAGAGCTGTGACTGAGTTCATAGTGTATCCTCAGCATTCTCTTGCTTTCCACTATTCAGTGAAGGCTCTTGGCTCCAGCAGCTGTCACATAAGCTTTTCTTTTCCATGTTTGCCGGGGGGGCAGCTATACATTTATTGCACCATTTGGCCAGATCTCCCTGTGCGTTTCTGTCTGTTAATAGCATCATTCACCCCCTGTGCTGCTGCCAAGCCACAAACACCAGTCTGTGCTATGGGGATCATCCTTGCCGCAGCGGCAGGGATGCTTCATGCCCCACTGCTGCACCTCTCCATTTTCGACTCCATCTGAGACATCACCTTGTCTTTTAGTAGCTGCCTGAAGCAAAGGAGAATCCGGGCTTATGAACCCACACACAATTGCTGCAGTTTCAGCCAGGAATAAACTGCTCTTAACTTAAATACTCCTCTGAGGACACTGAGCTTGGGGGAAGAAACATAACTGTATTGTATCTAGTGTGAGCAGAAATAAGTGAGCATAGTATATACTAGATAATTCTAGGAAGATGTTGGAAAGAGAGTGGAGGGAAGGAGGAACAATGGTAAATATAGCTGAACAATAATGACCTCTTTATATTGTAGTAAATGCAATATTTTCAGATAAAACGTACACTACTGCAGCCATGAAGACTATAAAGGCGAAAAGCAAAAGCTTAGTCTAAAGGCAGGCCATAGCCTAATACCTCAAGGAATAGGAAAACTCCAGCATGTTAAAACACTCTTATAGAATTATAGAATAGTTAGGGTTGGAAAGGACTCTAAACTCATCTAGTTCCAACCCCCCTGCCATGGGCAGGGACACCTCACACTAAACCATGTCACCCAAGGCTCTGTCCAAACTGGCCTTGAACACTGCCAGGGATGGAGCA
>JANHGB010041702.1:0-15224 GCA_026283785.1 Coracopsis vasa
CTTTTTGCGCATTGCCTTCTGACCTCTGACATGTGACCCCTGTGCCTGAAAATTCACACACACACACATCTTTCACCCCTGACACTTGACCTTCAGGTTCTGACCTGTGGCCTTTTGCCCAACCCTTGACCTTTGACCTTTCAGCCATGCTTTTTTCGCCTCAGGCACGTCACCTTCGACCTCTGCTCTGTAAGCCCTGAGAGTCAACCTTTGAGCCACTAGCTTTCACCATGACCACTAGGCCTTTTTGCGCATTGCCTTCTGACCTCTGACATGTGACCCCTGTGCCTGAAAATTCACACACACACACATCTTTCACCTCTGGTCTGTGACCTTTAAGCAGTGAAAGCCCTTTCACTTACAACCTTTGGCGCATGACCTCTGACCTCCAGTTTTTCACCTTGCAATTCTGGCCCTTGGCCTTTTAGCCTGACTCTTGACCTTTCATTTTTCACCTTGGGCACTTGACCCTTGACACCCTCATGCATGACCCATGGCCCCTGACAGTTGCCCTCTGTTCCTTGACCCCAACCTATGGCATTTTGACCTGAGACCCAGAACTCTGACCACTGGCCCCTGATCTATGACATTTTTGACCTATGGCCAGCAACTCTGGCCGCTGTGGGTCATTATAGGGATATATGGGTCTCTGCACAATGCCTATGGGTCACCATGGGTATGTATTGTTAAGCTCTGGATTTGGGGTGAAGATCTATTATATCTTGCAGTCACATGAAGTCATGTTTGCCACAAAACTGACTCTGGAATAAACCTACTGGAATATGCTACAGTGCAGAACAGAGCATTTTCAAGTAATTCTCAAATAACCTCCTGTGATACACACTCAGCCACATGGAGTGACTAATAAGGTCATACATATTTTGTACTGTATAGTGCTGTATGCACTACGGAGGATGGTGCCACAATTCTTGCTCAAGCTCTGCCCTGTAACATCCCCCCCTCCATTTCCCTGCTGGGACAGGCACCCTAGGGCACCATGTCCCTAGTCCCTGTTGGCTGGGGGGCATCTGTTGAGCATCACGAGACACTCACAACAAGTCACCTGAAAAACAAAAATCCCAAATTGTATTACTGCATGTTAAAAAAAAACCAGCCCCAATAACAGTAGGGGCTGGAAGTCTGTCCTTTGGGAGCTGGTTTCTGGGATGCCTGAGAGCACTTCCTGGAGACACAGGACACGGCTGGAGCTTTCAGTGGCAAAGCAAGGGTGGGTTGGGCAAAATATGTATTTCAATATATAATCAAGTGTCAAATGTCATAGTTCAGGGGTCAAAAGAAATCTCAGAGACCAGGTGTCAATGGTCAAAGGTGGAGGGTCAGAAGTCAAAGGTCATAGTTTGAAGGTTAAGGGTCAAGAGCTAATGGTCAGATGGTCAAATGTAATCAACGGGATCAACAGGTGAGAGGTTGAAAGGCCAAAGGTCATATGTCAAGGATCAGAGGTCAGAGTGCAAAGAAAAAGTATGGGATCAAAGTTAAGGGTCAAAAGGTCATAGGTCGAATGTCAAGTGGCAGAAGTCACGCTTCTTAGATTGCCAGTTGTGTGTCACAGGTCAAAGAGCAAGGGTCAGAGGTTAAAGGCACTAGGATAAGATGACAAGGGTCAAAGAGCAGGTACCAAAGCTCAAGGGTCGGAAAAAGTTCAACAGTCAGGGGTCACAGGTCAAGTACAGAGAGCAGGACAAAAGGAGGGAAAGGGAAAAAAAATACAGATGGGCAGCAAGACAGGGGAAAACAGAAAGCAAAAAGAGCAAGAGAAGAACTATATTGCAGTGTAGGGAGAAAGACTGGGACACTCAAAAGGATGGTCTGCAGGACACATCAGAAGGGTAGAAAGAAAAAGAGAGGGATGGGGAGCAAGACTGTGATAGAAAAGAAGGAAGGGATGGAGATACAAGGACGTGGAAAAGCAGAGGTACATGGAAGAGGAAAGGCTGACAGAGAATGGGGAGGGCAAGGAGCATTACAGAAAGATGGAGAACAAAAAAATAGCAATTGGCAAAGAAACAGAAATACAGACACTAAAAAACACTGAACAGAACAAGACAGAGGGATAGAGCAATAGGAAAAAAATCGACGGGAAGAAGGATGGGTAACACAAAGCAGGACACTGGGTGAGTGAGAAGGAGGAAGCACAGAGTAGGATAGAGAGGGCAGGAAGAGAGGACAAAAAACAGTAGGGAAAGGAAGGCAAGAAGAGTAGCCAATGTTCTGGTTTTGGCTGGGATAGAGTTATTTTTCTTCCTAGCAGCTGTGTTTTAGCTTTAGTCTGAGAATAATGCTGATAACGCACTGATGTTTTAATTGGTATTCTGAGGACTTTTCAGTGTCTTATGCTCTGCCAGGGAGGATGGTCTCAAGATGCCGGGAGGGAGCAGAGACATGACACCAGACCTGAACTAGCCAAAGGGATATTTCATACCACAGCACGTCATGCTCAGAATAGAAATTCAGGGGCACTACCCAGAAGGGACTGATCACTGCGAGGGGCAGGCTGGGTATTGGTCAGCAGGCAGTAACCAATTATATTGTGCATCACTTGTGTGTATTGTTTTTTTCCCTTTCCCCTTTTAGTTTTATACTGTCTCCACTTGTTATTTCCATTATCATTAGTAGTTGTATTATATTGTACTTTGTTTATTAAACTGTTCTCGTTTCAATCCGTGGGTTTTACATTCCTCCGATTCTCCTCCCCAACCTGCCCGGAGAGCCAGGAAACGAGTGAGCGGCTGCTGGTGCTGAGCTACCAGCTGGGTTTAAATCACAACAGCCAAGAAAGGGCAAAGGCAGGAGGAATAATAGGACAGGCAGCAGAATGGAGGAATAAAGGCAGAATAAGCAGGGACAGGAAGCAGGACAAATGGAGAACACAGGGAAAAAATGGGCAGGGAGCAGGACAGGGATGGAGAAAAAAGCATCAGCGGCAGAGGTATTCAGAGAGGAAAATAAAGGTTGGAGTAAAGACAGGGAAAATGAGTAGGAGAACTCGGAGGACAGAGATGGGGGCAGGAGGCCTATGATGGCCATCAGGATTGATACGTGGAGAAGAACAAGAGCCCTGGCTGCAGGACAGACATGGATTGACAAAACACAGTGACAGGGAGCAGGGCAGAGTGAGACAAAACAAAACACAAAAAAAGAGATGCAGGTGTATCAGGGCAAGGAAATGGAAAAAGAAAAAACAGCGATGGACTGCAGGACAGACGATGGTGTCCTGGGTTCAGCAGGATTTTTTTTCTCCTTCCTAGTAGCTGGTGCAATGCTGTGTTTCAGCTTTAGTCTGGGAACAACTCTGAGAACACACCAGTGTTGTTGCTAAGTAATGCCTTCTCTGATCAAGGACATTTCAAGTCTCTTGTGCTCTGTTGGTGAGGAGGGGCACAAGAAGCCACAAGGAAGCAGAGACAGGACACCTGACATAAACTAGCCAAAGGCGTATTCCATACCACAGTACATCATGCCCACTATATAAACTGGGTGGAGTCACCCAGAAGGCCCAGATTGCTGCTTGGGTTGGGCTGGGTATTGGTTGGTGGGTGCTGAACAATTGTATTGCGCATCACTTGTGTTTACTGGTTTTTTTCCCTTACTTTTTTAGTTTTATATTCTCTCCCCTTGTTATTTCCCTTATTATCATTAGTAGTAGTAGGTTTGTAGTGTACCTTAGTTTCTGGACTGTTCTTATCTCAACCCATGGGGTTTACATTCTTTCCATTCTCCTCCCCATCCCACCAAGAGGCAGAGGGAAAGGAAGTGGGGGAGTGAGCGAGCGTCTCTGTGGCTCTTGAGTTACTGGCTGGGCTTAAACCATGACAGATAAGAAAAAAAAAAAAGAGAGGGAGCAGACACAAGACAAGAGAGAAGAGGAAAAGCACAGGGGACCAAAAAAAAAAAAAAAAAAAAAAAATCACAGCAGCATAGTGAAGACAGACACCTAGGGAACGGACAGGGAGAAACAAGGACACACAAGAAGCAACAGGGTCCAATGGCTTGGGCCTCACCATAGCTCTTGCCGCTGCTGGAAGAATTGGACAGTTCAGATAGGTACCTCTTTCTCCTTGTCTCCTCCCTTCCTCTTCTATGGCTCATGTCACTGGGTTGTCTTCCACCTAAGAGAATACACAAGTGTCTCACAGCTCTTGCGAGATGAGGCTCCTCAGACACGCAGCCTTGCTTGTATGTGTCCTGCATGGCCGTACCATGTTGTAGGTAAGACATACACACCCCTCAGTACACTTTGGCACTCTGGCCTACTCTGAACCATAAAGAGGGATCTTTCAGCATGTGGAGACGCAGATCATTTCTTGCCTGCAGCAACAGGGTGCTGCCAGATTGATGGCATTCAATTTGTTTACCTTTTTTTGGCCGCTCCAGCTTCAGTCCTGACAGCTCTTGTTCACAGCCAGTGAGCACTCTCTCTTTGCCTTCATACTGCAAGGCGAGCAAGGTGAGACAGAGACAGCCCATGGGAGCCTAAGGTGGGAGGAGTAAACAACATCCCCAGGGGCAGAACCGACACCCGCACCCTCAGTGTGGCACCTGGGAGAGGGAAAGAAGCAGCAGTGACCGTTATTACCATAGATCACCCCTGGCTGGAGACACTTCTCCCACTGGGGCTTCTGACAGCACATTCGAGGTCCGGATCGCCGCCACCACCTCAGGCCCTGGGGGAGATCTGAGGCTATAGAAAAGGCTTCGGGGGGCGATGGAACTGGAGGCTGCTGCGGGGGGTGAGTAGGGCGAGGGTAGGCTCAGGGGGAGCTATGGCGAGCCAAGGAGGCAGCCGGTGTCTGCACCCTGGGGGATGTCGGCCTCCTTTCCCCTCCATCAGCTCTAGGGGAACTCCCCAGGGCTGTCCTGACCCGACCAGCCTGCAGCTGACCGGAAGATGCCTCACAGGGTGGCTTGAAGCTTCACGTCCCCCCACCCCCGGGAGCCAGCGCGCAGGAGACACCCCTGCGCCCGTGGAAGGAACTCTCTCGCCTCGCCTCCCTAATGGCCTCAGCCCTCACCTGCCGCCGGTGAAGGGACCAGCACCCTGCGCTCCGACATGCTGCTCCCGGCCATCGTGCATGCGTTGGCCACCGACTGCGCGCCGGAGGGACAAAAACCAGCGCGCGAACACCGGACTGTGGCCACGGGACAGCAGTACCTGCGACCACCCGGCGCGCCCGCCGGCACCACGAAGGTGGAGCTATGGCAGCGCTTCCTTAATGGGAGGCAGCAGCAAGCACGCAGCACCGGCCCGCAGGCACTGCAGAAACCCGTTGCCGCTGCCGTTGCATGCGCGGACCCCGAGCTGCAGCACTGAATTCTGGCCGGATGACCTCAGCGAGAGGCGCTCAGCGCACCACCAAAACCTGCAGTACCGAGTTTTGGCCACAGGATGGCAGCATCCTCTCAGTACCGCGGAAGCAGCGGGGTAAGCTAACCCTAACCCAGTTTACACCCTGCGGGAACAGCAACTACTGACTGGGGGGACAGAGCTGATGCTTCCCTGCCCTTTTCCCAGCGGCAGCCCCGGCTCTTACAGTCGCTGCTTCCTTACCAAAAGCCATTCCAGGCCTTTGCCTCTGATGACAGGACAAGGCTGGGGCTGTTCCGCCCAAGCTCCCTAAGTGGCGAAAGCAGAGAGGCACTTTTATGTACAAGATGCTGCTCAGTGGCTGACCATAAAGACAAAAACACACCCCTGGGGTGTCCATCTGTGCTCCCGGACGTTGTGAAAGTCTGCACCCCCTGCCGCTCCTGCCAGCGAGTGTCACAGCTGCACTTCGCTGCTGGCATCATGCAGTTCGTGGTAGGCAAGACGGGCTCTTCTGCCAGTGTGTGGAGTGAGCAGCTCAGTTCCTCTAGCTGCCCAAGGCATCCCCTTAAAACAATCACTCCAATGCTCTGATTCTTTATTTTGGAATTCTGTACCTACCTCCTGGCCTGCAAGCCAGTTTCAGCTAGTCACAAAATGCTAGCTAGGTGACAATAAACAGAGGGGAGTAAGCTTCACATAGCATCACCTGCTCTACAACAGACCTTATTTTTAATATTTGTGATAAAATATTTCATAGAAAAAATAGAGAAGGCGAGTTGGCACAGACTTGATGTCAACTTTAAAGTCCATACTACATGTACCTTCAGAAAAATCCAGACACGCACCGTCGACATACCTTGTGCTTGCAGACCTCTAAGGATTCATTCCTCTCCCTTGTCCTTTCTTGGTGGAACAAAGGGTGACTGCAGTGAAATGGTGGCAGCTGACATCCTGCTGAGAGATCAGGCAGGATTCCTGATCCTTAACATCAAGCTGGATAGGAATCTAAAGCTTCTCCTGTTGGTGCAGCTTTGTGAAGACTACAACCAAGCTGAGTATTATAAATACTAGTGAAAAAAGAAATAAATACTTGTAAAAATAAATGCTACTATTATGCTAGCAAAAAATAAATACTATATCTAAAAAATATTTTAAAATATATAAAAATTATATACAAATATAAAATGTATAAAAATATATATATAAATAAATGCTATATAAAAGTATTTTGCATCATCTTATGGTACAGCTGGTGCTAGAGGCCACTAGAGCTTTTGCATTGTTTAGACAACCCTGCCTCTAACTCATTGGCAGCTTTGAGTTTCAGTAGAACCGCTCTGATAGAAGCACACAGGCGAGGGACACAGATACGTACATGCTTTTTCTCAAGCCTACGTACAGCCAGGACTTCCTCACCCTATTCGTCACAAGTTGAGTATTTTTATTTTGGGTTAAAGTGAATAGCAACACGTCTGTCCCTGTCAACTGCCTCCTTGCAAAAAAGAAATCGCTTTTATTTTTCCAAGCGCAGCATTTGACCATCCTAAGATTTAACAGATACATGCTCTATTTCATCTCCCAACTGCAAAAATACGTAAAGCTCTGGGATCCAGAGCGCAACCCTATGCCTGCCCACATGCACCTGCTTTTTCAACAAGGAGCCACTGAGCATCCCTGCGAGCACCAACATCAATGTTCAGCAAACATGGTTTCTTAAGTTTTAAACCAAAAAACATATATTGACCCTTGGCCATAGCAGAAGCAACCCCTAACTTGAACTCTATGAAAAAGCAGCAACACAAATTGCAAACCCACTGCAGCAACAGGTTCCAAAACATTTAGATCCAGAACGAGGGAGCAAAATAAATCCGCTCCATTGCGTGCATGGGAAAGAGGCAGGCAGAGAAAAGAGTCAGTATTCATAGCCCCTACAGGGCATGGGCATTCTCCCTCCATTCCTGAACCTGTCTGTTAGGTCTAGATATTGCAGCACGACTGCAGCAATACTGAAGAGTAGGCAACGACAGCCCTTCTGCTAGACCTGCAATTGACCGATGCTATTTATGCAACAGGACACACAGACAGAGGGCCACGTGGGGCCAGGCCTGGCACTCCGGGATCTTCCATCTGCCAGCTTCTCCTCTATTTAATACAGTGATGGGTGGCAGGACGACGACTAGAAAAAGAAAAATAAGACAAGGGAGAAGACTGAGGAGCAGAGGGAGAAAGAAAGGTCAGGAATCACGAACACAGACAAGACGATCTGCAGAGAGATGGAACATGAAAACATACAGTTGGTGATCAGGACAGGGGCATAGAGAGGTGGGGGGGAAAGCAGAGAAGAAAGGAGAGACAAGAACTGGGTACAGGACACACAGACAGAGAGAGAAAAGGGACAGGGAACAGGATGAAAGGATTGAGAAATAAAGAAAGGGTTAGATCTGTAGAAAGAGAATAAAAAAAAAAAAAAGGAAAGAAAAAGAAACCCAGCAATGGGCTACAGGACAGATGGAGGAAGAGAAAAAAGGACCAGGGAGTAGGACATACAAGAAGAGAAAGGAAGAGTCAGATGGACAGAGAGGTGTAGCAAGGAACAAGAGGACAGACAGCAGGACAGAGAAGTAAAGACAGAAGAAATGGGGACAGGAAGCAGGAGAGAGGGACAGTGAAAGGAAAGAAGGGGCAGGGAGCAGTACAGAGGTGGAGAGAGAAGCAGCATTGGGACAGAAGGATCAAAAGAGAAGAGAGACAGGAAGAAGGGTGGGATACAGAGGGGACAAGGATGGATGCAAGGAGCAGGACATGCCAGACAAAGACATGGACAGGAAGCAAGACAAGGTGATACAGGGAGGGGAAAGGGACAGGAAGGCAGGACAAAGTGAAAGGCAAAAATAAGATGACAGGGAGTAGGACAGAGATGGGCATCAGGATGGATAGGTAGAGAGGTACAAAAAAAGCACTTGGCTGCAGGACAGAGATGGACTGAGAAAAAACAGTGACAGGGAGCAGGACAGAGTGACAGAGAAACCAAGGGAAAAAAAAAAAAGAAAGAAACAAAGAGGGAACAGGACAGAAAAATGGGGGGAAGATAAGGACATAGAAAAAGAGAGTGTTGTAGAGACAGGGAGCACAACAGAAACATGGAACAAGACAGGAAAATAGGATGGTGGGAGGCAGAACAAAGTGAAAGAGAAACAAGGTCTGGGAGCAGGACAAACAGATGGAAGAGAAAGAATAGCGACAGGCTGCAGGATAAAGATGGGGGAATTAAAAACAAGTATACACAGGGAGCAACAGAATGACAGAGAGAAAAAAGGGACAAAGAGCAGGAAAGCACTGGAGAAAAAAAGCAACTGTGATGAGCAGTGGGAGAGATGGGGAAATTAAAAATACCAGGGAACAGAGAAAGAAAAAAGGCATAGCTAGCTGAACAGGAGGATACAGTTAAAAAGGATGGAAGAAGGAATGGGACAGGAAGAAAGGATAGCAAGAGTAAGCAGGGCAAAAGGACAGCAAGAGAAAAAAGGGAGAGAGATCTGGACACATACGGGGAAGAAAAAGGGACAGATGAAAAGAGACAAAGAGTGACAGGGCACAGGGCATAGAAAGAAAAATCAGGGTGACAGCAGAATGGAGATGAAGAGAGAAAGGTGTTAGGAGCCCTTCTGAGAGATGGAGGATGAAAAAAAGGGGGCAGGGAGCAGCAGGGAGGGACAGAGAGAATAAGAGATTAACACAAAGGAGGTCAGGGACAGTGAGATACAGAATAAATAAAAACAGTGACAGGAAGCAAGATAGAGGGGATAGAGAGAGAAGGAGCAAGGGAGAGAGATTGGAAGGCAGGGACACAGAGCAGAACATACAGGTACAGAGAGAAAAAGAATGCCAGGGAAAAGGCCAGAGAAATTGAAATTGGGGGCAGGGGGAGGACAAGGAGGAAGAAAGATGCAGATGAAGACAAAGAGATGGAAAAAAAACAGCTATAGACTCAGGACAAAGACAGAGGATGAAAAAAAAAAAAAAAAAAAAAAAACACGGGAGAGGGTGGGAAGAGGGAGCAAGACACAAGAATAGACAGGAGAAGTCCAGGGGAGTTAAAAAATCATGGCAGTGTGGGAAAGATAGAGTCGCAGGGGATGGGCAGGGAGGGACCCGAACACAGAAGGGAGAGTGGGGCAACAGTGCACCAGGTGCCTGGAACTCACCACAGCTCTGTGGCGCTGCCGGAAGAATTTGCCAGTTCAGAAGCTTCTTTTTCCTCTTTGCCTCTTCTGTAACTCTGGTTACTTGGATGTTCTCCACCTAAGAGAATACAAGGGTGTCTCACAGCTCTTGCAAGATGAGGCTTTCTAGGCACGTAGCCTCACTTGCTCATGCACTACGCAGCAGTACCACACTGCTGGTGACGCACACACGCACCCTGCCTCCCACAGACACACGCCATCTTCTCTCATCACACACACTCCAGGTTCTGCTACATGCCTACACAGTAGAGGAATTCTATACAGATGTAGCCTATAAGCATCCCTCTATAGTTCCCTAAGGCTCTAGGGACAATGAAGTGCCCTGCAAGCATTCTCGAAAGGTGCCAAGCTATTCTGCACCCTGAAAAATGCAACTCCTTATATGCCAGCCACTTGCTCAGTATGCAAAGAAACTTCAGGTGTAAAAGTAGGGATCGTACTCATCCTGACCTCTACTATGTCCTGCAATGAAAGATGGTACCTTCCACATCATACTTTATAGTTCCATAAACGATAATCTACATTTAACAAAACTGCAGTTGCAGACTTAGGAGCCACCTCCCCACCCCAGAACACCCCATTTAGAATCCCACACTGGTCTGGATTGGAAGAGACCTTAAACCTCATCCAGTTCCAACCCCCTGCCACGGGCAGGGACACCTTCCACTAGAGCAGCTTGCTCCAAGCCCATCCAACCTGACCTTGAACACTGCCAGGGATGGGGCAGCCACAGCTTCTCTGGGCACCCTATGCCAGTGCCTCAGCACCTTCACAGGGAAGAACTTCTGCCTAAGAGCTCATCTCAGTCTCTCCTCTGGCAGGTTAAAGCCATTCCCCCTTGTCCTGTCACTGCAGGCCATTTCATTTCTTTTATAGGAGTTGTGTTACAGAGTATTTTAAACTAAAGTGCCTGTAGGACAGATTACAGAAGGGATTAAGCCATCAGAATGAATAACAAGTCATCAGCCCATGCTGTTATTCCCTTCCATATTGATGATATCCCTTCAAATGCTCAACTTGAGGATGAAATAACAAGCATAATAGCTGTGCTGCTCTCCCTTGGTACCAGGGGACTGGATGATACCATACCTAAGATTTTTTTTAAAAGGTTTCAGCTAGCTTCAGGCTTATAAATCCTATGTCCATTCCAGGCATGCCAGTAGAAGCATACTAGTAGAAGTTAGCTAGAAGAATTAGCAGGTACATGAGTAAGTAGTAAATTTAGATAAAACATCAGCAGAGTTTTCATAAAGGAAATTCATGCCTGACAAATCCTTCAGAATTATTTGGAATAATCAGTGAGCACACAGACATGAGAAATTCATCTTATGTATGTACTCTGTTTTGATTTCCAGAAACCACCCAGTATAGACCCTCGCAAAAGGCACGGGAGAACAGGAACAGTTCTCCCCAGAGAAGCAATTTATTAAAAGGCTGAAGGAACTGGAATAAATGGTCAGTTCATAGGCAAAAAATGCCAGCAGACTCATGCATAGATTTCTGCTTAGCCCTAGAAACCATACCTATGGATGATTTGAAAAAGTCAGGTGAATAGTTAGGTGGCAGAGATTTCTAACAATGTCCTTCTATGTAGTTAAAAAAATGCCCCGATAGAGTTGCTGCAGCCAACAATATTGTGGGAACAGACAGTAAAGCCGCAGATGAATTTCAGTGTGGATAATGCAGAAAAACCCCAAACAGGCATAGGGGATGTGGATTATCATTTTGAACATTATACACTGTATGACGATCTCTGAGAAAACTTATGACCCAAAGAAGATCTTGATAATTATTAGATTAATAATAGCTCAAAAATCATAGTTCAAAAGCCAGATAGACGGTTTGGAAATACAGTAAAAAAAAAAAACAAAACACAAAACAACATGGTGGGAGAGGGGGAAATTACAATTAATCCACATCATTCCTCCATCTTGAATATGGTGTACAGTGCAGGCCTCTACCTCTGAAAAATGAGAGAGCAGCAAGACAAAAGATACATAAAAAGGATATGAGATACAGATCACCTGCTGTACAAAACAGACTCATCTGCTTCAACCAAAACGAGGGCAAACTGCGAAAGGAGTGAAAGAGTTTTGTAGCTATGACAGAAGTGATATTATTCACCATCTTCTGTAATAGAAGTCTTAAGAGGCAACAAAGAAAGTAACGAGTTTAAACACACACACACCCTTCATGCAGCACCTCGATATGTTAAAATTAATTTTTTCATCAGATATTGTGAATGCTAAAACTTTGTATAGCTTAAAAAAAAAAATCACTTGGACAAAGTCAGATGAAATGTGCAAAGACACGGGCTCTAGGTCATGAAATTTGTCAGCCACAGGTTACAATCACCAGGGTAATATTCCACTTTTATCTTGGACAATGGATGAGAGACTGATCTTCATTCGATTCAGAATGCCAGTTCCTTTAACAAATGTCATCAATGTTTCCTTGCTTATTAACCACTGTATTTTATGGTAGGTGTACGTCTTTAAAAAAAAAAAAAAAGAAAAAAAAAGGATACTAAAAAAAAAATAGTAACATGATGTGTTCACTTTATGACCCCAGAGATCTCTGGCATAGTACAACCACACTTGCACCTCTGATGATGGTGGCCTGATTTTGTCCACAAAAGGCCCTACTCCTTAAGGAAAAATCTGAGATGCGTGGACAGCTTCTGCCACTAAATTCAGTGCTTCATAGCTGTTGTCTAGTTCTTTTGAATGCACTGGGGTTTCTCATAATTCTCAAGCTTATTTACACAAAAAGAAGTTAAGAATCATATCCAAGACCTTTAATCACAAGTATCTTCAGGTCAAAATACTGCTGTTGTACACTTACTTCAACTTTTGTGTCAGATTTCCAACTATATGTAAAAGTATTTCTACGGCCAGTTCACCAGTTAATTAGGAAGAAACCTTTTAGACAGTTTTCTAACAAACACTGTTGACATTTTGTGCTAGGAAATTTGTAATAAGATTTACTTACTGAGTCTATCCCTTCATTTCCTTACACTTGAGTGTTCTTTCAGGTATTCCAAAGATAAACTTCATTAAAACTATTATAAGTGGTAAAATTAAACTCATTCACTCCAGAGCGTTCATTTTCCAGGACTTAATCACAATTCTGTCACTGATGTTTAAAGTTCTACCAAGCTTCGTTTACAGTACTTTGGGGGTTCCCCAAGGCTGCTGTGACTGGAATTGCTGCATATGCAGACACACCTGGAAGCATTGCTCCAGTTCATACTCACAGCCCATAGAATACCCCACACTGAAATGCACCAGGCAGCTCAGTGACTTCTTACACAGCTGGTCACAATCATGCAGATAACCCAAGGACTACCCCTCCTGTGCAGTCAAAGGAATGCAGCAGTTGGCATAAACACATCTTAGATACTCATTATGTAACGTGCTTTCAAGAGCTTCTAAAGCCATCCCCAACTAAACTTGTCAGATTGAAGAGTAGCCACTGCTAGAAAACAAGTAATGCTCAGTTTGCTTAAGTTTAAACTGCATCTTTGCAAAAGGCTGAAGGTATTCACCACCTTTTAAAGATCTAATCAAACTTTTTATCCCTGTGCCTCCAATTCTGATTTTAGCAAATTTATTTGTAATCAACAGTGTTATTGTTACAGGGGAAGCCCATTATCATAGTGGTCAGGATAACAGAATTTCAGGTCATATTACTTAGGTCAACCTTGCAGAGGCCACTGGATAGCAGAACTTTTAACTATTGACATTTCCACTGGTAGTGTCATTGTGCATCATCATTTGCATTTGGAGATACAAAATAGTAGTATGAAAAGCTCACAAAACAAAAACATAAGCCCACATGCTTATAAAAAAAAAAAAAAAAAAAAAAAAAAGAAAAAGTCCAAGAAGCATGCTTTAATAATGCTTTTTGTAGTTAAGGAAGCAAAGTATGATGTTGAAAATACTTCTGTGTAACCATCCATCACTTTCATTATGGTAGTGCCAAAGACTGATCAGAAATTGAAGCCTGCAAAGTGCTAGGCACCTTGTATAAGCATCAGGCTCTGTTATTTAAGAGGAAAGAGTTTTGTTAATCAAGTCAAGACCATAAATCATCGAAGTCTATCAGTCAAGGTTGGATTTTTTAAAACAAAATCACTTTGATTAAAGCAGAACAACTTAACTATTTTAAAGTTCTTGTTCTTTGGCTACAGCTCGTATTTCATCCTAGTCTTAATGTACTTTAAAATACGTAACCTTCCTTCTAGATCTAACTGCTACTACTTATTAGGACTACATCCAGATAATGCACACAGGTAAAAACATGGAATGCTTAGCTCAAGAATCACATAGTCAAGCCCTCTTCATACCTATATTATCTCCATTCATAAATCCCAAGAATCCTGTGGGCCACAAATAGAGAAAATTTGAAAGGCACAGGTATTTGTACCAAAAAGTCAACAAATTCTCTAGCCTTAGTTAACAGTGTGCAATTTTCAAGAGTCAGCCTTCAACCACTCCACCTAGTCAAACTCAGCAATGCGGAGGATGTGCTTGGGGCCAGTTCTTCTAAGGACATATACTGCAGCTCTGATCACCTTCAGTTCCCAGCTACCTTTTTAGAGTCTACAAAGTTATTTTTCTTGGGATTACTTGAGGTCTTGCTCAGATGCACAAAATCAGTCCCTGTGGTCCAGACATATACCAGTAAAAGCCACAGAGGAAAGAAAGGCCCATGATCACGTATCTCTTTGCTTCAAAATCTCTGCCTACAGCCCTCTGCTCTTCTTGTTAAGTCTCATGTCTTCAGTCAGCCAGGGCCCATGACCTACTTGCAATACAGTCGCAAGAGAAATAGGTTTAACAGCTGCATTTCACTAGTTTTATATGGATTCTCCAGTGGCATTTCCAGAACACAACAGGACACAGCACAACATAGCATACGACATGGGACACAGACACCCTGAAGTTTGCCTGAGATAATTTTTATATTATTTCTAAAGTAAAAGAAAAATTAAGAAATATTTTTTTTAGTGTAATTAAAGCACAAAACAGACACCTCGGCAAGGACTGCCAGTGCTTCCCCACGTAAGCAGCAACTTATGGAAAGGCTCCACAGAGGAAAAGCCTGGGTGGACAAAGTAATTGGTTTCTTCAGCACTCCCGCGGTTAAGCTCTGTCCTACCTATTTCGTAGGCGTGTAGACAAAGCGACTCAATCTCTATTAAAGAAACCGTAACAGCAACCAGCAGCGAGGAAGTACTGGAGGCCGGCCTGCCTGCCCTCCGCGGGCCTCGGGCGCGCCGGCACTCACACGACAGAGCCCGGCCGCGGCTACCCAGGGCCCAGCACAGGCTTCCCAGGGCCCGCCAAGGCACCCCGGGGAGAGCAGACAACCGTCTCCCCGGCGCAATCCCGACATCGCGTCAGCAGGAAACGCCTTTTTTGGGCCTCGGAAGCGCTATAAAAGGCACGGAGGAAACGCCAAATATGGTCGGCACAATTCCGGCCGCCGCGGGAGTGGCGTTTCCGCTCGGCCTTATCCGTCTCGCGGCCGCGCGGCGGAGCCCCACCCGCTGGCGCGCTCTCGGCGCTGACGATGGGGAGAGGACTGGTAGCAGAAGAGGACAAGCAGCAGCTTTTTGACCTGGCTCCTTTTTTCTGGGAGCAGAG